>JACCGJ010020044.1:0-11417 GCA_013407085.1 Atriophallophorus winterbourni
CCAATCGATTGCTTCTTCAATTCTTATTTATCATGTTTTAGCCTGTTCCCTAGTAAGGTGGAACTCGTTTATTTACGTTGGTGCAAATCACGCTTAGTCCATGAAGCGAATGTCCACTTTGTGTTTGTCGCTTTCGCTGGTTCCTGGACGTTTCAACTGCTTTAGATCGAATGCCTATCGGGTCCACTCTGGGAGTATTTTTCACCGTGACTTTTGGTTTTGAACCTGAGGGTTTTCGCTTAAGCTTCATATGAGAAGGTGCTTTTGGCTCCGTAAAGTTTTGCGGTTTAGGAAAGTTCTAGACAGACACGCCTTTAACAGTCGCATTTGTAAAGATGGCGTCTTGATGAAAAGAAAGCTCTTCACGACTCACCGGCACATTTTCAAAAGCCGAACCTTCGTGTTGAAAGATCTCCGAAGATTCAACGTTTATCTGACTGGTATTACCGCCAGTGTTTACTGATTTATTCAAACCTACATGGGCAAACTGAGAATTATGAGCGGAGACCAGGGTTACTATCGAGCCTTCAACGTTAGTATGAGAAGCTCTAAGTTCAGCATCCGATCATCCAGATTACTTTGCTGGAGACTTGTTCGAGCAGATAAATCTGCGTTTGGTTTAGTTCGACAATTTTCGGAATCGTAGCATGTTTTCATCATTCAGGATCAATAACGCCTCCGGGGTCAATGATTCGTCAAAACTTGCGTGACACGTGCGGGAACAGCTGCGGCACGTGACAGATTTGTCCTTACCACTGACTACTTTCATGCAGATGACGCACGTTTCGGCTAACATCAGATCGTTTCCATACGTCGCCGGGCCCGGGTGCCCACCCAATGTACAAATCTAGAGCAAAAAATCGACACGGCCGGGGTTAGTTTGGGCAAGCCGTTATTCTTTACTTTCCCCGGGCACGAAGTAATATATTTAGCTGACCATGCCGAATCCGTTCAAGGGGCACGAATCAGAGGCGTTATTTTTAAGCAATCAATTGGCATCGGGCCGTCCTTTAAAAAGCGGCGCTGCTAGCCTACACGCAGAATATTTTGACGATGTCGCTAGTTCAGGTTTTTTGCAGAAATTTTCGGAACCGTTGCCGACCCCATACAATTTGAATCCCTAGTTGAAGCAGCAGGTGCTATTTCCAAGTTTCAAAGCTCCACTGGTTCATCGTATTACATTCGGAGCACAGCACCAAATGCCAGGTTTGTGTTAGCTTAACTTTGATAATTTGCAGATCCCGGACTTACGAATGCGTAAAAGCTGGACAACACCAGCCATCTTCCCGAGGAATTCGTCGAACGCAATCCCGTAAGATCGGATGTGGGTCAAGAATACTCATCTCAAGGTTGCCTAGTGAAAGGTTTGGTGTCTCTCGAGTTTCCTTGGAGCACAACCATCCCATTAGTTTATTAATGTCTAAATACGAACCGACTCATGGGCGCCTCTCACTGGACGCGATGTCAACGATACCCTCTTGGTTGTTGAACAATACTCCATCGTTCAACATATGCAATTATATTCGAACGCAGATGGGGAAATACGTCACGCCGTGTGACGTAAGAAACATGCGATGGAAGCTGCTGGCGAGTCACAAAACCACAAGTTTTTTATACGACTTGAGCTCCCAGCTCAATACATCCGGCCGTTGTTCTATGGGAACTGATGCTGAGAGCAATCTCACTCATTTCATATTTATGACGAATGAGCAGAAAACCCTTTGCCGCCGGTTTCCTCATTTCATTGGCATTGACTCAACTTTCAAGAGTTGCCGTGAAAAGTACCACTTATTCGTCATTGTTGTGGTAGATGGCTGCGGTAAGGGTATTCCTGTTTGCTTCGGATGGTTGCGGACGGAGACCACAGCGTCTTTGTTCCTACGCAAGTTTTTGGAATTCGCTAACCCTGTTAGCATTCTGTCGGTCATGATGGATGACAGCGCTGCCACTCAGGCTGCAGTGAGAGCTGAAATGCCAGCAGCAAACGTGTTTCTGTGTCGTGTGCACATTATACGGAATGTTACCAAAAGAGTATGTTCATCTTAATTACTTAACATGTTTACAGCAACCTGGTGCCTTATTTATGAAGTGGTTCTACGTAGCCATGAGCACGCGCAACAGGTGGAGATATATTCTATCTTTGAATGCCATGAATAGGGTTAACGAAACCCTATACCAACAGTACGTGAGGCCAAGACTGATCCAACGAGCCTCAATGTGGACAACAATCAGATCGCCTCGAGTTCCCACTTTTGGCCGAAGGGACAATAACTTCGTTGAAGCCACCCATCGGTCAATAAAGAGGCACAATTTGAGTGGGAACATTTGTCTCTGGCAAGCTGTCGAAAGAACGAAGGACGTCTTCCAACACATCCTTCAGAATCGTCAGGCTCTGTTTGTCTCTATTAGTCGTGGGCCTCGCGAAATTCCTCAGCACCCTGAGCTTGATGGAATGTGCACCCTGCTAGTACCCAAAGCAGTGGAATTGCTGACCGACCACCTGCGGCAAAACCGTCTGATGACTTGCGTCAACATACAAGAATTATGCGCGGTGACTGAAGGTTCCAAGACATACAAGGTATCTACAGTAACCTGGCAGTGTGATTGTCCATTTTTCACCGATTATCGTCTGCCTTGTCGGCATGCTTTGTATGTCAGAAACGTACAAGTTATTCCCATGGGTTAGTGAAATTCATTCGCTTAACCAATTGGCTTTCAGATGATTATCCCATTTTCATTCGTTGGCAAAGATGTTACAACGAAATGCTGCCAATAACTTCAGGTCATGTTGACCAGGCAAGGACATCTTACGCCCATCAATCCGGGGTTTCAGCCTGGCAACCGCTACTTCAACAGGCTGAGCGCAAGCTGTCCGCAGCTGCTTTCAATCAATTGCGAATAGAGTTTCGTGATTTTGTGAACGACTGCAGCTGCAATCCGATCCCGCCCTACATGATTGCCCCTTTAGAATTAACTGAAGAAACGGAATCTAACGTGGGTGATGACGATTGAAGATGAAATACTTGTCGATTTGGAATTTGTTATCAATAAAAATTTATCTCTTTTCAAGCGTTCTTTTAACCATTATTTTAATGGCCTTGCCCTGAACGAGTATACCGGGTCTGCCTATGTATTATTTGTTGATCATTAGCCCCGTTAGTAATGTACATTTGCTCATGTTGACCGCTGTGTTAAGTTGAATTGGGTTGCTGTGTGGTTACAGCAATGTTGTCGGCATAGCGACCACTGACCTAGGTCAAAACCATGCTAGTGGGTTCAAGATAACTCAAGGTTTTTAATGGTCTAAAAAGCAACAAGCTTAACAACAATCATAGGATGGTAAAAATTGAAATTTAAGTGTATAAACAATATAAGAACATAGATTAAACAGTCTATAAGTGTTCTGTAAACGAATAATGCAATAAAATAAAGCACGTCAACAACTGATTGACTTGCTAGTGTTTCTATTGAACTTAGTGGTGCGGTTGAAGGTAAACTGTTCCAACTAAAACAGACACGGACAGAGTAAAAATACCTGCTACATTTCATGCACGATCTACACTACACACACACGTTAGTGTATTCATTGTTTTCACAACCAAGATAACACAGAACGTCTGACACGGTCGACACATTTTAGAAACATTTCATGCTTTCAGATGAGAAGGTGTGACAGTTGGGAATAAAATGTTCCGTTTTATTTTTAAGCTGATTAGGTAGGTGGAGTGCACGCCATTTGAATTCGTCTGGCTGTAACAACGTGTAAACGAAACAAAATATGACTGCTCATTCGGTACAATTGTTACAGTACAAACGAATACGGATTGCCATCACAATCGACGGTGCCTTTATCTGGTACGCATTTATTTTCTTATGAAACTCATTACCGTCGGGTGTTGTGCATTTACCTATTGAAAGGATTTTCATCAGCATGGTTAAGTTAATCCAGTTAGCATGTAATGCAACCGTTTCTATTTATATACTCTCGCTCAATTTTATGCAAATGTTTTAAGCCCGATAACGGTTAGGGCGAATGAGACTTTACTGACATCGATTGTATCTCAACAACTGAATGATATTGAAATTAATTCAGCGATTATACGAAGACACTTGTGTCGACTGAACCCTAGGAAATCTCCTGGAGCCGATTGAATAACACCAGCACTACTAAAATCCTGTGACCAGCAGGATTTTAGAACCACTATGCCAATTGTTCCAACATTCCCTAACCGAAGGAGTGGTGCCAACAGAGTGGAAGATAGGGGTAATTTCACCAATTTATGAGGGTGGTAGCCGTTCAGATCCCGCGCATAGTTACGGAAAATATAGTTCATCACTTGGAATCACGAATTATACTATCTGTCGCCCAGCATGGGTTTCGTAAAGCTCGCTCATGCTTGACAAACTTGCTGACGGTATTAAACGATTGGACCCAAACGGTTGACGCAGGAGACAGTGTGCACGCGTGCTATCTGGATATGTCGAAAGCTTTCGACAGAGCTGATCACTTCCTGTTGCTACAAAAGCTGAAACAGATTGCTTTTGACGGGCAGCTACTCGTGTGGTTCGAAAACTACCTCATTGGGCGCAAGGCAACCGTTCGGATTAACGTGGTACAATCACGAGTCATTAATACCTCCAGTGGTGTACCGCAAGGTTCCGTTCTCGGTCCAGTGCTTTTCTTAGTTTACATCAATGATTTACCTGAGACGCTCTCATGCAAGGTAGTTCTTTTTGCGGATGATGTTAAACTTTGGATGCGAATAAAACCAATTGCAGACTGCTCTAAGCAGACCGTAAACGTGATACATAAAATGAATATTTTGCTACATTAAAGATATACGGATAACAGACGTATCACTGTTTTTCGTTGTCTTATAAGATTAACGTTGATTTCTATCCCAATACAATTGTATTCATCACGATTCCTCTATAGTTATAATATAACACACTCCGTTAATACGCTTTATGCGTCACAGTAATTCGGTGATTGAACACCGTTATTCGTTGTACAAAAGAAATGCCAATTTCAATGAGCATCATAAACAACATCACAACAATCGTTTCAACTAAATTACATCTGCATAGTTTTTAGTTGTCTGCAATGAATTGTATTGAATTGAATTGAGTGAAATAACCAACCCAAGAATAGAGGTGAGAATAAACCACGCTCACTAAAATCACACGGTATCTATTAATTAATTTAACTTTAACAACGAGAATTTTAATAACAGCCTTATTGATTATTATTGATTGTTATTCAAACAATCATCACATCCACCGCAGTTGCCAGTCGTCCTCTGATTTTTGTAATCTTGAATAGGTTTGTTCCTCAGTCTATCCGATCGTCTGACAGGTTCACTTGATTCAATATTCTCGGAAGAATCTGGAGGTGTTGTGTTATGATTTCTAACGCAACCAGTATTAGAACGCAACTGACCTGAATCTTGGTAGATGATTTGATCTGCATGACGGTTGTGCACAGTTCTTGGATGTGGCGATTTTCAATAGTGTAATTATATGCACCAAGTGCCATGCTCCATCCCTAAACCATTGCTGCAGCAGATTTTGTAAATGAAGATATCGGATTGTAAATAAATTTCAGTGCTTCATGATCAGTTACTATAGTGAATTCATGACCAAGCGCTTCTCGATGAGTCTGAGCATAACTTTATTCTGCTTTACTTAGTCGAGGTGAAATACATCATACCGGATGGCCATTTTGCTCTAAAACAGCACCAATTCCACGAGGGGAAGCATCCGTGATTAAAACAGAACGCAAATTTGGTGTAATCGGCTTAAGTGCAGCACTGGAAGTGTCTTTTCATGTTCGGAAGTTCACTTGAACGTAGTAGCATTCATTAATGTGAACAATGAATTAGCAGCTGTTGCAAAATTTGGGATGAATTTAGAATAATATTGTAGCACTCCCATTACCGATGGAAGTTCACTAAAAGAATTTGGCGATTTCATTTCCACCAGAGATTTAAGACGATTCTGGTCTGGACGGAGTCCATTAGACGATACACAGTATCCGAGACAAGCAATCTCATCAACAGAAATGATGCATTTATCCGGATTTTATTTAACGTTATAACGTTTGAAACGAGAGAGTAAAGCTAATAAACGTTGATCGTAAACACGATTATCTGGTGCATGAATAACAATATCGTCTTGATAGACTTCGACACCAGGGAGGCCATCAACAATATTGTTCATCACATATTGAAATACAGCTGGTGAAACAGATAAGCCAAACGGAAGAAACTTATAACGATACAATCCAAAAGGCGTGTTAATGGTTGTAGCTTCACTTGATGCTTCATCAAAAAAGATATATTCTTGCTTGACACGATATATCATCGTGCAACTAAACTCGTGCGTGGTTTTCGAGACCTTACATACGAGGAAAGGTTGAAAAAGCTAAAGCTCCCCACTCCCCTTCAACGTAGACTTCGAAGTGACGTTATCATTACTTACAAGATATTGAATACTCCAGATCATCTACTCAAACATTTGTTCAAATACCGTGCATCAGGAATTACACGTAGCCACTCAGTGAAACTACAAATTCCCCATTCCCGTACTAATTGTCGCCGATATTTCTATTTGGTACGTGTCTGTTTTCTGTGGAATGCCCTTCCCGAAGCAATTATCAACTCTCCCTATATCAAAACATTCACTCGAACCTTGGACAATTATTTGTTACATAACGATTTGACGATGCCCATGTATTGACTCAGGGTAAGCATATTACTTGACATCGTGACATCGTATAATTGATTTTTTATAACTCTTATTGAACGCATATTTACTAGGATATGGTAATTGTGAAGCTATGTGCTTTTTCTGACCATAAATTCTTGAATCGTGAATCTTGAATATGTTCTAAGCTCTGGAAAAGAAGCTTGGTTGTTTACTATCTCTTCAGGTTATCTAGAAAAATTGCTATCTATGCGATAGCTTGTTTGTTTCACATTGGGAATCTACTGTATGCCTGTCAATCTTATATGTTTAACGTGTTTTTAAAAAAAACTAAAAATTTCATTTATTCATGAAACGAGGAAAACCTTCCCGCCTGATAACACTCAAACTTTACTCGTACGACTGACAATTCTAATTGGCTGACAGAAATACATACGCCGCACGTAATGTCTACCCTTAACTTCTCGGGTTTCTGTAGTAAATCACTTCGAACACACACACGCATCACCTGATTGGTTGATGTGCCATCTCGGGTTTCTACAGGAGGCAAAAGTGTAAATAACGCACACCGTTGGCTTGTGTGGTATTGTGGGGAGTTGACGGAAAGAGACCGGTTGTAGGGATATTTCGTCACCCGATTTAGCCGCTAATTTGCCAGCCTCTCGTCGTACTATTGGCGTTGAAATTGAATTTACGTTGAGTATTTTCTCTAGTAGTCCCGACTAGTTTAAACACCGATGGGTTGATCTCCAAATAAAACAAAAGCGATTCAATACGAACGAATGTTAGAAAAGCCATGATTTACGCAACACAAACGACACTCGTAGATGTATGATCATGTGTATTAGTAATTCGTCTTACTCAAACTTTGAGATATTTATTCCAAAAATCAACCCCTCTGATCAACTATGAAAAGTTATATCCAGTCAGATCCCAGACAGGTCTTCAGGTCCCATAGCTTGTTCCATTTTCCACAAGATTGAACACCTGTGCAGCGACGAAAGATACGCAAAACAGGCGCACCCATAAGCGAGCCAAAGGCTCATAGATCTTGGTTATCAAAAAGTTTAATAGAACGCCAATTGATGAAGGTAAAATACTCGTCCAAATAATCGGACCAAAATTGGTGAGATAAAGTTTGAATAACATATGTACAAGACACATCTGAAGCAATACGTAGAATCTTGAACCAGGCGGTCATACGCGTAACTTATAAGAAAGGGAAAACTATCCGTTCGGTTCTGATGCACCTAAAGGATAAGACGCCTTTATCTACCGTTACGAACAGCATCTACAGAATCAACTGTAAGCACTGTTCGGGTGTTTACATAGGACAGACTTCCAGGGAAATTCACACTAGAATCGAAGAACACCGAAAGCGTGACCGGAGACAGCTTTGGGATGCGAGGGAATATCAATCCATTATTCGTGATTCCAACTTGGCGGAGCACCTTTTAGATTCGGGTCACAGCGTCGATCTAGATAATGTGGCAATATTGAGACGCGGTATAAAACCATATAGCGAACGCCTTCATGCGGTGGTGGTCGAAATTACCAAACCCGCCAATAAGGTGGATATGGCAGAAATCTCCACAATTTGGCACTCAGCAATGATTGAAGGTAATTTGAAGTATTTAATGCTCTAAAAAACAACAAGCTTAAAACAGCCATAGGGTGGTAAAAATTGAAACGTAAGTGTATAAACGAGATAAGGAATTAGATTTAGCAGTATATGTGTTCTGGAAAAGTATAATTCAGACAAATTCGTCTAATTTCGTTTTAAAGTTGTGCAAGCTAATAGAAAGAGCAACGGTAGAAGGTAAACTGTTTCAAGTAAAACAGATACGGACGGAATAAAAATAAGTTCTGAAGTTCAGATTGGAATGAGGTACCACCAGCACACATTCATTTGTCCGATAACTTCTCGAATCTTTTTGCGTGAATAAATCCTGTAAAGAATGTTTCGGGGTATGGAATGTTTTGTAAAGAAAGATAAGGTCTCCTCTGATTCGTCGTTAGGGAAAATCGAACAGGTTCAGTTGAGCTACCCTTTCTCGCGCGAAATTCACGCGCTCTTGCGTCGCATAATTCTGCACAACACTGAATATTTGATTGACGTTGCCACCATTTGAAAGAGCTCGTTTTCCCACTTCGCTCTACAAATTGTACCGGAAAATCGGATTCAATCTTAAGGAGCTACGACCAATTTCGTTATCCACCTTTCCTGTGGCGAGATTATTCAACTTTTAATCCGCTTCGGAGTCTAATTCAATTCAGACGAGCCGACGCGCGCATACCCATTTGCCACACAAATCGATCGATAAATCTTTTCACCCCGACGTCACGTCCTTACGAGCCAAGCGGTAAGTCACAAATCCTGACGCGCTAGTTGTTCTATTGGTCACGATAAAGTTCACATGAAGTGTGACGTTATCATGACTGCTGATGCTATAGCAATTATCAATAAAGATAAAATGCCTTGAGTATGCTATGTCTGTCATTTATGCAGACCTAAACCTAGAAACTGTACAAAAACCACTGCGAGCTCACAGACTGAGAGTAACATGGGAATGTGATTCAAAGTGATTTAAATGTGCAATTTAGAGGACAGCATACAGAGAATTGAAGGTTTGTTAAATGACTTATTAACTAGCCAACTGCAGCCTATACTTGAGCATGGAGATCATGTTTCATCTGCGGTTCTAAGGCAAAAAATGCGATGATGAACATACTGAAATTCTACCTATAAAATCAGAACAGCTGAGCTGTTCCCATGTTCCGCGTGCTTTGGAAAGGTCTGAAACAAATTCAACACAATCCGCGAATAAAAGGCGAGCCGTTAAACAACCAACGTATCCCAAACAGATAATGCTTTGGAGAAACGAAATAACATTCCTACCAATCCTAAGGCAGAGTCTTTGAGTGTCATTTGTACTGACGTTCGTGAGCCTGAGTGCACTCTCTTTAAAGACCGTCAAAAGCACGATGAAGAAAAATAGAAGGAACTGTGTGGAATGATGAAACTCGGTTGTTAGCATTGACTCGTTTAACTAGACGGAGTGAATCACCTCATCAGGATAAACCAAGACTTTTGAGGGTTAACTTAGAAAATGTACGTGACCTGGACGACGTTCTACTAAATTCTTACCTCCTTGGGTCTAACAATTCATTGAATATTCGTATTCATGCTGATATTCCATGGTGCGAAAGTAGGAATAATACAGACGACATAAGAAAGACATCAAACGGCAATCTCATCATCCTCGGTGTTCCAGAGCTGGCAGGCAATCCTGAGGAAACGTGCGAGCTGGACATGATTACAGGCAATGCAGTTTTCTGGCTGATACTATTTCTGTCGAAAAGGCCGTTGTCGTTAATACTTTCAGACTGCTTTCCTCAGCGAATTCCAAAGGTAATATCCACATCCACTAAAAATAAACTTCCTGATGATACTGTACGTTCCAACTGGAAATGCAGGAAACACAAAATCCCAAATGTTCTTATCCTTAGCGATTACAGAAATACTTATATAAATGCAGCCCAATCGGCATCAAATACTGTCCGGATTGATGAGGTCCTATCAACTGAACCATGAAAAGAATCTTCAGCTGGGTCACACATTCAGCAATCGAACGCAAAGCCACCCCAAATGACTCCCGAGTGTGGACTGAAGCCAGATAAAGACATCTATTTTGGTCAAAAAGATAACTCGATTTGCGCTTCTCAGCGTGACAAGACCGATATGCTAATGAACTTATCAAAAAACAGAAGAGTGACGACTTTTCCGGAGTCGGAGACTTTAATCTGCCTAACTTGCTGAAGACTAACAAAATTTCTAAAGGACCCTCTCCACTTCATCCATCTTCCAACAGCTCGTTGACGAAATTCCCTAGTATAATCACGTGGAAAGCAATACAAAATACAAAGGGAAAGATATGCCTTTAATGCTTGATATGATCTTGACAACTGAAGAAGACTCCGTCGAAAACAATACATACGTTTGTCCGCTAGGTTCGGTTGACCATTTGGTATTGAATTTTGATACCTATGTCGAGCAGAGCGAACAAACGATACAATAAAAATAATCAGAAATGTATGCCTATCTAAATAATCGAACGCCCTAAGTTTGATTAACGATTGGCAAAAATGAAGGCATTGGAGTAAAAGAGCAGTGATCTAGCATTTTGGCACAGGTTTAACCGGGAAATTAACTCTAACTCAGCATTCGTACCTAAATAGTGTGGAAATGCATTCGGATTTAAAATCCGCAGTCGCAATCGGAAATGGATTAAAATGCAAAATATGGCTTGGAGAAACTATCGCCGGTTAACCAACGATACCATTACCAGATTGTGAACAAGGAGTGTTCAGCGATACCAGGAGTTGCAGCCTTACGGACGCCCTCTGGAATGATCACAAATGCAACTGACATCGCGGATGTTCGCGTTAATTATTACGCTACAGTATATTGTCCAAAGGATATACAACTGGATCCAGAAATAACGCATCCTGTACTATTGGACACAATAACCATTACCAAAGAAGAGGTGCTGAGAACTCTACTATCGTTGAATCCCATGAAATCCCCTGGTTCTGATAAAATTACCCCTAATATACTTAACCATTTTGCGCAATTTCTATGCGGACATCTGACTCAGTTATTCTGCGAATCGCTGTCCCAAAGTGTCATACCGACGGAATGGAAATCTGGT
>JACCGJ010020045.1:0-23788 GCA_013407085.1 Atriophallophorus winterbourni
TGTGTGCCGGTAATACCGATTTGTGGTCGTGTCGTCGTGTGGCCAGTTTGTGTTCATGTATCCTTGTTTCCAGCCTTCTTCCAGTCTGTTCGATATAATATTTCTCACAATCGGAACACGGGATTCTGTATACGACATTGTTTCTTTCTTCCTTAGCCAGCGTGTCCTTGACCTTGACTAGTTTGCTTCTCAGTGTTGAAGCTGGCTTGTGTGCTACACTGATTCCGAGTGGGCGTAGTATTCTTGTGGTAATCTCCGAGATATGTTGTAAATAGGGTAGTGGTAACCTTGCCGTGTTCGCGTTGTTCACATACGATTGGGTTGTCGAGTCCATGTTGCGAATGATGAATTCCTTTTGGTATCCATTCTTCCGGAAGAGTTTGAATAAATACTTCTCCTCTTCTTTCTTGAGTTCGATGGTACTGCAGTGTGTTTTTGCGCGGTTGAACAGTGTTCAATCACAGCTTCGATTGTGGGTGGCCGGGTGCTTGCTTTTATAGTTCAAAATTTGATCCGTGTGTGTTTCTTTCCTGTATACGCTTGTTTCGGGGATCCCTGTTTCCGTTCTTCGCACGTTTACATCCAGCAATGGTAGGCAGTTGTCACAATCTGTCTCCTTCGTAAATTGAATTCTATCGAAGATGCAATTCAGTAGACGGTGCGCATTTTCCAAGTTTTCTTTCTTTAGAATCACGAACGTATCATCGACGTATCGGATCAAGATTTTGGGTTGGATCAGCGGTAATGCGATACGTTCAAGTCTTTGCATTACGGCTTCCACTAGCAACCCAGAGATTGGCGATCCCATTGGGGTTCCTTTCATTTGTTTATACAAACGATTGTTGAATTTGAAATTCGCCTGCAAACACAACCCCAATAACTGCAGTATACTGTCCTTGGTCAGTCGGTTTCCATTGTGCTCTGTTCCGCGTTCGTCCAGTAGTTGTGATATGGTTTGCAGAGCTAAGGTAGTGTCGATCAATGTAAACAGCGCTGTCACATCAAAAGAAACCATGATTTCTCCATCTTCTATATTGACGTCCTTTATCTTTTGTAGGAATTTAGTTGCGGAATCTATCGAATAATTTGATCCTTGAATAAGGTAGAATAATCTTTTTAGCAGCTCTTTGCAGAGTTTGTAGCTAGGTGCTCCCGGCAGCGACACTATTAGTCGAAGTGGTGTTTGAAAGGCAAGAGTGTCTTTTTCTGAAGCAGTGTTGTTCGACTGCGAGCAAGCAATTGTCTTCTATATATTCGTGACGCTGTTTGCTACGAGGCGCTCCATCACTTTAAAGGTCACTGGTAGTAGTGTTACTGGTCGATAGTTGGATACTTCGGAACGGTTTCCTCCTTTGTGGATGGGGGTCATGATGCCATTCCTCCAATCACAGGGAACGAAACTTTGGGTTGAAGAGAGTTTAAACAAGTAGGTGAGAGACGTACACCAAATTATAAGCCCAGTTTTTGAGAATCAGCGGGGTAATTTCGTCAGCTCCGGGAGATATTCTCGTGTTCAGTTGTAGCAATGTGCGGAGGACAATCTCCGAGGTAATAGTTTGTTGTTCTAAAACATTTTCTGGTGATATTACAGGAGTTGAGGGACAGGTAACGGTGTTTCGTGGGCTGAAGACAGTGGAGAAGATATGGGCTAGAACATCGGCAGATTGCGATGCTGTAGTTGTTGTTCCACCACGTGTCTTTCGAGCGGCAAGTCCTGGTTTCACCCTTGACCGGTTATTTATGATCTGGTAGAGAATTTTGGGGTTTGATTCCATTTTGTTGAGTAAATGATTTTTATAATTCAGTTTGTCATCAACAACAATTTTGTTTACCTTATTTCTCAGCAAACGGAATGTCTCCCAACTATCAACAGTGGTATCTTGTCGATGAGCCCGCCATGCAGTATTTCGCAAGGTTCACCATTTTCATGTTCGGCTTCTCAGCTTAAATGTATATCCATTTTTTCGCACCTTTGTAACATGATGAGTGCATTTCAACGGTGAATTTAAGTTCGTTTATCATCCACTGCCACTGATCGTGCACTTTGACGGACTTAAGACCAGAGTCTGTGGCGTTCTTAAGAGCAGTTTTAAGTTGTGAAAAGTTAATTTTTCTAATCACCTTGTTCTGAGTGCCTGGCAAATATAATATAAGTGGTCACTGAGTCCTATTGGAGCTTCATCAGTGAGACTTTCAATCACGTGCTCTTCATTTGTCAGTATTAGATCCAAGATAGACGGCGTATCAGTACCACGAAATCGGGTATGGTTGAAAATATGGTTGTAGAGTGGAATTTATTCCAGCAACCGTTGATATAAAGCATTTAAGGAATTTTCCTCTATGAACTGAATTTCCCTTAAAGTTCGGCAGATTAAAATCTCCGATCAGAAGAAGTCTGCCGCGGTATCTGGTACCCGCTAAGCCCTATCATTACTTACTTAGCATAGGTGAATCAATTATTAAATTATAATCTTGGTCACATTATTATTAATTTTTATTCATTTTTTGAATTCTTTCGTGTATCTGTACTTCAACTGATGCTGCTAGGTTACTTATACATTGGGCCATTTCCTGCTGAGGAAAGCACTCCTCGAAGATTGTTGTTTGAACAGATCAGTGCAGTGCGGTCGATAAATTCAGTGCTCCTGCGTTTTGGATCTACTTCACTCCCATCTCGTCCTATCTGGATAAATTTTACCTTTTTGGGGTTCCGCTTAACACAAGCATTGTGTTCATGCCATTTCCGGAGGCAGAACAAGCAATTTTAGAAAAATCAGTTTTCTACATTTTGAACCAAACTAGACATACACGGGCAAGTTTGTGTGCAACACTGAGTATTGGATTGACTTTCCAACCATTCGAAAGAGCTCGTTTTCCCACTTCGCTTGACACATTGGACCGGAAAATCGGATCCAATCTCAAGGAGCTACGATGAATTTCGTTACGCACTTTTTCTGTGGCGAGATTATTCACTCACCCACTTCCAACAACCTTAAATCCGCTTCGGACCCGACTTCGCTTCATACGAGCCGACGCGCGCATACCTATTTACCACACAGATCGATCGATAAATCTTTTCACCCCGGCGTCATGGCATTGCGAGCGATGGCGATCACGTGTGCTAAACTTGTCGAAAGGCGATAGGTCACAAAGCCCGACGCACTACTTGTTTTGTTTGTCAAGATAAAGTTCATATGAAGTGTGATGTTACCCAGACTGCTGATGTTATTGCAATTATTAATAAGGACGAAATGCCGGGATTGAACCTAGAAACTGTAAAAAGACGACTGCGAGTTCACAGACTGAAACTAATATGGGAATGTTGAATTCAGAGGACCGAATACAGATAATTGAAGGTTTGTTAAATGACTTATTAATTAGCAAACTGAAGCCTAGAATTGAGCGTGGAGATCATGTTTCATCTCCGGTTCTAGGAAGGCAGAAAGGCGAAAAAATGCGCTGATGAAGATACAGACACGCGACCTATAAATTCAGAACAACTGAGCCGTTCCCATGATCCGCGTGCTTTGGAAAGGTCTGAAACAAATTCAACACAATCCGCGAATAAAAAGCGAGCCGTTAAACAACCAACTGACCCCGAAACAGATAATGCTTTGGAGAAACGAAATAACATCTCAACCAATCGTAAGGCACTCTCTTTGAGTGTCATTGGTACTGACGTTCCTGAGCCCGAATGCACTCTCTTCAAAGACCGTCAAAGGCACGATGCAGAAAAATACAAGGAACTGTGTGGAATTATGAAACATGGAACTGTAGTGCCGTTAGCATTGACTCGTTTAACTAGACGGCGTGATTCACCTCATCGGGATAAACCCATACTGTTGACGGTTAAGTTAGAAAATGAGCGTGAACTGAAAAACGTACTACTAAATTCTTACCTACTTGGGTCTAAAAATTCACTGAATATTCGTATTCATGCTGATATTCCATGGTCCGAAAGGAGGAACAATACATACGATAAAAGAAAGACATCATATCGCAATCTCATCATCCTCGGAGTCCCAGAGCTGGCAGGCAATCCTGAGGCTAACGAGCGAGCTGAGCATGACTACAGGCAATTGAGTTTTCTGGCTGATATTATTTTCTTTGAAAAAGCCGTTGTCGTTGATACTTTCAGACTGACTTCCTCAGCAAATTACAAAGGTAATGGGCCACGTCCACTAAAAATAAACTTCCTGATGAGTACCATGGTCGATACTGTACGTTCCAACTGTAAATGCTGGAAACACAAAATCCCCAAAGATGTCAACCTTAGCGATTACAGAAATACTGATATAAATGCAATCCACTCTGCTTCAAATACTGGCCGGATTGATGAAGCGCTATCAACTTAACCAAGAAATGCATCTTAAACTGTAACACACAATCACCAATCGAACGCAAAGCCACCCCAAATGACTCCCGAGTTTGGAATGAAGCCAGATAAAGAAATCTATTTTGGTCAAATGGATAATTCGATTTGCGCCTCCCGATCTGGAAAGACCGATATGCTACTTAACTTTTCCAAAAAAACAGAAAAGTGCTGACTCTTCCGGATTCGGCGAGACATTGACGGTTGTCTCAGATTATGTCATCACACGACACCAACCATCTTTACTTACCTAAACTGTGTTTGGATTCCTCTATACCGATGCCCAATACTTGATTATCAAATTTGCCGAACTTTTCGCTCGGTTTGATACTAAATGACCTCAGCTAATTGCCATTAACGAAACTTGGCTCAACCGGAAAATCCACGGATGTGAGTTAGAGATTGCTTACATGTCACTGCTCCGGCGAGACCGTGCATCACATGGAGCAGGTGTGGCACTCTATTATGATCAGAGACTCAAATGCAGAAAACTCACGGATTTTGACTAGGTGCTTCAGGACACACTATGGTGCTTGTTGACAACGACTACAGGCGAGGATTTCATAATCGGCGTAATTTATCGTCCAGCAGCAGCCCCGGAAGTGTATAATGCGACTCGACAAGCTACGCAGGTGTAAGCGTCACGTGATGCGGACAAACTGTTCTAATATAAATTACCAGTTGAGTGATTAAAATTCAACGATATAAACATTCTGTCCGAAACGCGTTGACCTCTCATTCACTACAGTAGTTCTCAACCAGTACCGAATATCCCATGTTCAGATTACAAAAGAAATTCGGGTTTAACCTATAAAACGGTTGCTTAACTAGCAGGTGATCGGGATCACGTTGCGCAGAATGTGAATCTGGCGAAGTCGGCGTGACAATTACGGTTGTTTCAGATTAGGTCACCACACGACACCATCCATCTTTACTTACCAAAACTGTTTTTGGATGTCCAATTCATGGTCAGCCCGATCCTACTAGATGCACTGAGAATTTACCACTTGTTCTTCTTGGAATTCGTTCTACCATCAAAGAAGACATACAATGCTCAGCCGCAAAGTTAATTTGTGGCACTACCTTGTGTCTCCCCGGTGTCTCCACGTTGTGCCTTGCCAATCATTACCTTCTAAATCAGATTACATAACTCGCTTGCTATCGTTTATGTCGAAGTTGGATTTTACGCCTCCTCGACAGCGCCATGTCCACCAACATAAATCAACTCATCGCGATACGTGCGATTTTGTTTTTATGCGACTTGTGTCCCTATGTAGACCACTTCAACCATCCTATCATAGACCACGCAGAGCTATTGAACGTAAACGCAAGTACGTCGTTTTGAATATGAATGGTCGACGCCTCACGGGTTCTATTGGTCGTCAAAAACTAGCTTTCGTTGAGCTTAAGCCACCAACTCCTTAAGCGACATTTCCCCTCAATCACAACCGCAGTGTAATCCTCATGTGCCTACCACCTCCCTCGTTCATCCCAATCCTGCAGTCCCTCCGTGCTAGTTCAAACTCGAACCGGTAGTCATGTGCGTAGACCCAAACTTCGAATGAACAAAATATCATCCGTTTAGGCATTCAAACAGTCGATTCTCTCATGTGCATGTTGACCTCGTCGGTTAATGCCATCATCGAACGGATGTTCATTCACCCTAACGGCTATCGATCGCTTTACAAGATGGCCGATTGTTCTTCCGATCAAAAACCACGTTCTGAGTCGTTAGCACGTGTCTTCATCGAACGCTGTACTGCCTATTTTGTCACAACATTTATCATCGCAAACCACCCTGGCGCTCAGTTTCAATCGACATTTTTCGTGATTTGACTCCACACCTTGGTTGTCAGCACATCCGAACCACCGCCTACCACCCCAATGCGAATGGATTCGTTGATGGCGCCCAACCGGCAGCTCAAAGACGCTACAGCTGGTCAGCCCTATCCTACTAGATGCACTGAGAATTTACCACTTGTTCTTCTTAGAATTCGTTTACCATCAAAGAAGACATGTAATGCACAGCCGCAGAGTTAGTTTGTGGAACTACCATGTGTCTCCACGGCGAAATCCTTGTTCCTTTCCAATCATTACCTTCTAAATCAGATTGCATAACTCGCTTGCGATCGTTTATGTCGAAGTTGGATTTTACGCCTCTTCGACAGCACCATGTCCACCAACATAAAACACCTCATCGCGATACGAGCGATTTTGTTTTTATGTGACTTGTGTCCCTATGTAGATCACTTCAACCATCCTATCATAGACCACGCAGAGCTAATGAGCGTAAACGCAAGTACGTCGATTTGAATATGAATGGTCGACGCCTCACGGGTTCTATTGGTCGTCAAAAACTAGCTTCCGTTGAACTTAAGCCACCAAATCCATCTTGCGTCATTACTATTCAATCACAACCGCAGTGTAATCCTCTTGTGCCTACCACCTCTCTCGTTCATCCTAATCTTCAAGTCCCTTCCAGCACCAATCAAACTCGAACTGGTAGACGAGAACGTTGGATTAAACGTCGGAAGAACAAAACATCTTGACAAACATCACTGCTCACGGTTTCTATTGATCGTCTAAAACCATTATCTTTGAGCTTAATCCACCGAAAACATATTGCGTCATTACCATTCAATCACAACCGCAGTGTAATCCTCTTGTGCCTACCACCTCCCTCGTTCATTTTAATCTTCAAGTCCCTTCCAGCACCAATCATACTCGAAATGGTAGACGGGGGCGTTGGCTTAAACTTCGTAAGAACAAAATATCTTGACAAACTATCACAGATCACGGTTTCTATTGATCGTATAAAACCATTATCTTTGAGCTCAATCCGCCAACTAAATCATGCGTCATTCCCCTTCAATCACAACCGCAGTGTAATCCTCTTGTGCCTACCACCTCCCGAGTAATTATCAATCATCAAGTCCCTTCCAGCACCAATCAAACTCGAACTGATAGACAAAGGATTTTGGCATAAACGTCGGAAGAAAAAAATATCTTGACAAACTATCACAGCTCACGGTTACTATTGATCGTCTAAAACCACTATATTGAGCTTAATCCACCAAATCCATCTTGCGTCATTCCCCTTCAATCACAACCGCAGTGTAATCCTCTTGTGCCTACCACCTCCCGAGTTAATTCTCAATCATCAAGTCCCTTCCAGCACCAATCAAACTCGAACTGATAGACAAGGGATTTTGGCATAAACGTCGGAAGAACAAAATTCTTGACAAACTATCACAGATCACGGTTTCTATTGATCGTCTAAAACCACTATATTGAGATTAATCCACCAACACCATCTTGCATCATTACCCTTCAATCACAACCGCAGTGTAATCCTCTTGTTCCTACGACCTCTTAAAGTCCCTTTCAGCCCCTTTCAAACTCGAACTGGTAGACGAGGGCGTTGGCTTAAACGTCGGAAAAACAAAATCTCTTGACAAACTATCACAGTTCACGGTTTCTATTGATCGTCTAAAACCATTATCTTCGAGCCTAATCCACCAAATATATCTTGTGACATTACCATTCAATCAGAAAAGCCGTATAGTCCTACTGTGCCTGCAACACCTCCCTCGTTCATCTCAATCTTTAAGGCCCTCTCAGCCCATTTCAAACTTGAACTGGTAGACGAAGGCGTTGGCGTAAACGTCGGAAAAACAAGATCTCATGACAAACTATCACTGATCACGGTTTCTATTGATCGTCTAAAACCAATATATTGAGCTAAATCCACCAACTAAATCATGCGTCATTACCCTTCAATCACAACCGCAGTGTATTCCTCTCGTGCCTACCACCTCCCTAGTTAATCTCAATCTTCAAGTCCCTTCTAGCACCAATCAAACTCGAATTGGTAGAAGAGGGCGTTGGCATAAGCGTCGGAAGAATAAAATATCTTGACAAACTCTCACAGCTCACGGTTTCTATTAATCGTCTAAAACCATTATCTTTGAGCTTAATCCACCAATTAAATCATGCGTAATTACCCTTCAATCACAACCGCAGTGTAATCTTCTTTTCCCTATCAACTCTCAAGTTAATCTCAATCTTCAAGTCCCTTCCAGCACCAATCAAACTCGAACTGATAGACGAGGGCGTTGGCGTAAACGTCGGAAGAACAATATTTCTAGACAAACTATCACGGATCACGGTTTCTATTGATCGTCTAAAACCACTATATTGAGCTTAATCCACCAACTAAATCATGCGTCATTACCCTACAATCACAACCGCATTGTAATCCTCTTGTGCCTACCAACTCTTAAAGTCCCTTCCAGCACCAATCAAACTCGAACTGATAGACGAGGGCATTGGCTTAAACGTCGGAAGAACAATATTTCTAGACAAACTATCACAGATCACGGTTTCTATTGATCGTCGAAAACCATTATATTTGAGCTTAATCCACCAACTAAAAAATGCGTCATTACCCTTCAATCACAACCGCAGTGTAATCCTCTTGTTCCTACGACCTCTTAAAGTCCCTTTCAGCCCCTTTCAAACTCGAACTGGTAGACGAGGGCGTTAGCTTAAATGTCGGAAAAACAAAATCTCTTGACAAACTATCACAGTTCACGGTTTCTATTGATAGTCTAAAACCATTATCTTCGAGCCTAATCCACCAAATATATCTTGTGTCATTACCATTCAATCAGAAAAGCCGTATAGTCCTACTGTGCCTGCAACACCCTCGTTCATCTCAATCTTTAAGTCCCTTACAGCACCTGTCAATTCGAACTAGTAGACGAAGGCGTTGGCGTAAACGTCGGAAAAACAAAATCTCATGAAAAACTATCACTGATCACGGTTTCTATTGATCGTCTAAAACCACTATATTGAGCTTAATCCACCAACTAAATCATGCGTCATTACCCTTCAATCACAACCGCAGTGTAATCCTCTCGTGCCTACCACCTCCCTAGTTAATCTCAATCTTCAAGTCCCTTCTAGCACCAATCAAACTCGAATTGGTAGAAGAGGGCGTTGGCATAAACGTCGGAAGAATAAAATATCTTGACAAACTCTCACAGCTCACGGTTTCTATTAATCGTCTAAAACCATTATCTTTAAGCTTAATCCACCAATTAAATCATGCGTCATTACCCTTCAATCACAACCGCAGTGTGATCTTCTTTTCCCTATCAACTCTCAAGTTAATCTCAATCTTCAAGTCCTTTCCAGCACCAATCAAACTCGAACTGATAGACGAGGGCGTTGGCGTAAACGTCGGAATAACAAAATTTCTGGACAAACTATCACGGATTCTATTGATCGTCGAAAACCATTATATTTGAGCTTAATCCACCAACTAAATCATGCGTCATTACCCGTCAATCACAACCGCCGTGTAATCCTCTTGTGCATACCACCTCCCTAGTTAATCACAATCTTTAAGGCCCTCTCAGTCCATTTCAAACTCGAACTGGTAGACGAGGGCTTTGGCGTAAACGTTCGAAAAACAAAATCTCTTGACAAACTATCACAGCTCACGGTTTCTATTGACCGTCTAAAACCATTATCTTTCAGCCTGAACGTTCGCAAATCACCAGGAGAGGATGGAATAACACCCGCTGTTCTGAAGTCATGCGAGCTGGAGCTTTGTGGCCCACTAAGTGGTCTATTCAGGCACTCATTGAATCCGGGAACCGTACCAACTCAATGGAAAACCGGTGTTATCACACCAATCTACAAAGGGGGCAGTCGTTCTGATCCGGCGAATTACCGCCCCGTGACGCTTCTTTCAGCGGTTTCTAAAATTTTGGAACGCCTGGTGTGTGAACGACTTGTTGAACATCTCGAGAACCATCAGTTAATAACTTTCACACAACACGTATTTAGGAAAACATATTCATGCCTGTCTAACTTGCTCACGACTCTAAATGATTGGACGCAAGCAATAGACCAAGGGGGTTCCGTCCATGCCGGTTACTTAGATATATCTAAAGCATTCGACAGAGTGAATCACTCCTTACTGCTTCAGAAACTGCAGAATGTTGGCGTCATCGGAAACTTACTAACATGGTTCACAAGTTACCTGTCTGGACGCAAAGTAAAAGTCAGAATAGATGGTGAAACTTCTCGAACAATTGAAGCCACGAGCGGAGTCCCTCAGGGTTTGGTTCTCGGTCCAATACTGTTCCTCATATTTATAAACGATCTACCGAACTTACTAGCATGTAAGCTTGTTTTATTCGCAGATGATGTAAAAATCTGGACGAAGGTCAACTCTATCGAGGACTGTCATGTTCTGCAAGGAGATTTGAATAAGCTGCACCAGTGGTCAATCCAAAACGAACTGCCATTTAATTTCCGTAAGTGCAAAATGTTGCAAGTCGGAAAACCCTTTCCCTTTACCTACAAACTTGGCAGCCACCCGCTTGAATGGAGTACATCACAAAAAGATCTCGGAATCTTGGTGTCTGGCACTTTGAAGAACAGCCTACCGTGCGACGCCGTCTACAAGCGTGCGTGCAGCTTGCTAGGTTTACTGAAACGCATTTTCGGACGTTTCCCACCACACTCACTCACGAAATTACTAAACACTTACATACATCCTGTCGTTGACTACGCTGTACAAGCTTGGACGCCATGGATGGAAAAAAACATCTCGCTCCTCGAACGAATTTATCACAAGGCAACCAAAATTGTTACCGGATTGAATAATTTACCCTTTGAGCAGCGACTGACCAGCCTTGGACTGTGCACCCTCGAGCGCAGGCGTATCCTACACGACCTCACTCTGACATATCGAATCATCTATGCGAAATCCCACCCTCTCAAACACCTCTTCGAGTTTGGTTCGGTTGTCCCCACACGCAGCCACCCTTTGACCCTTCAAATCCCACACTCACGATTGAATTGTCACTTCTTCGCTGTTCGTGTATGCTTCTTGTGGAATAGCTTGCCGATAGATATTGTTACCTCGGCGAACGAGCACATCTTTAAACAAAGGTTACGAAACCTTATGTTGAGAACTACTGCGTTGGCCCCTACCTATTGATGTCTATATTATTTTAACGCACGGAACAACCGTCCATCCAAAGATTCTTTTCCCTCAGACTGTGTTGCCATTGAGGATTATTTTTGCTCCAACTATGAAGAACATGGATATGATCATACAAGTAACGATTTTTTTATAATTTTTTATACGTATATCCTATGGTATTGTACAGCAATTTGCTTTTTTAACCATAAATCTTGAATCTTGAATCTTGAATCTTATCCACCAAATACATCTTGCGTCATAACAATTCAATCAGAACCGCCGTATATTCCTTCTGTGCCTGCAACACCTCCCTCGTTCATCTCAATCTTAAAGTCCCTTCTGGCACCTGTCAAACTCGAACTGGTAGACGAGGGCGTTGGTGTTTACGTGTGAAGAACAAAATCTCTTGACAAACTATCACTGATCACGGTTTCTATTGATCGTCTAAAACCACTATATTGAGCTTAATCCACCAACTCCATCTTGCGTCATTACCCTTCAATCACTACCGCAGTGTAATTCTCTTGTGCCTACCACCTCCCTAGTTAATCTCAATCTTCAAGTCCCTTCCAGCACCAATCAAACTCGAACTGGTAGAGGAGGGCGTGGGCATAAACGTCGGACGAATAAAATATCTTGACAAACTCTCACAGCTCACGGTTTCTATTGATCGTCTAAAACCATTATCTTTGAGCTTAATCCACCAACTAAATCATGCGTCATTACCCTTCAATCACAAACGCAGTGTAATCTTCTTTTGCCTACCAACTCTTAAAGTCCCTTCCAGCACCAATCAAACTCGAACTGATGGACGAGGGCGTTGGCTTAAACGTCGGAAGAACAATATTTCTAGACAAACTATCACAGATCACGGTTTCTATTGATATAGTCTAAAACCATTATATTTGAGCTTAATCCAACAACAAATCATGCGTCATTACCCGTTAATCACAACCGCCGTGTAATCCTCTTGTGCATACCACCTTCCTAGTTAATCACAATCTTTAAGGCCCTCTCAGCCCATTTCAAACTCGAACTGGTAGACGAGGGCTTTGGCGTAAACGTTCGAAAAACAAAATCTCTTGACAAACTATCACAGCTCACGGTTTCTATTGACCGTCTAAAACCATTATCTTTCAGCCTTATCCACCAAATACATCTTGCGTCATAACAATTCAATCAGAACCGCTGTATATTCCTTCTGTGCCTGCAACACCTCCCTCGTTCATCTCAATCTTAAAGTCCCTTCTGGCACCTGTCAAACTCGAACTGGTAGAAGATGGCGTTGGTGTTAACGTGTGAAGAACAAAATCTCTTGACAAACTATCACTGATCACGGTTTCTATTGATCGTCTAAAACCACTATATTGAGCTCAATCAACCAACTCCATCTTGCGTCATTACCCTTCAATCACTACCGCAGTGTAATTCTCTTGTGCCTACCACCTCCCTAGTTAATCTCAATCTTCAAGTCCCTTCCAGCACCAATCAAACTCGAACTAATAGACAAGGCGTTGGCGTAAACGTCGGAAGAACAAAATTTCTGGACAAACTATCACAGATCACGGGATTTGTTTGCTTACTGAACAGTTCGGGAATCAGGTAAAAATCCAAATGATAGAAACTGTTTTCACTCAGTGGAATGGCACATATATGTCCATGGGGTCGAGATGATTTGATGTGTGAGTTCAAAGTTATTAGGTTGTGGAATACATAGTCTCAATGTTCGGATGGTCGACAGGAATTTGTCTAAGCTGGATTTGAATATATCCAAGTTGGGTGCATGTGCAACATTCGAGGGTAGGGAGTTCCAAGTGAAACATACACGTACAGAATAAAAATATCTTCGACAGTTCAGTCGCGAGTCGGGAATTAGTACTGTGTACTCATGACTCCGGCTAATTCTTGGTGGTTGTCGTGTGAATAGTGTATTAAGGGGATGGCTGGGGGTATGCAATATGTTAAACATTAGGATCAGATCACCTCTAAGACGTCGGTAAGGAGAGTTGAAGAGGTTGATGTTTGCAATACGATCTTCGTATTGTTTGTGCTTTAAGCCGCACACGAGCTTCGTGGTCCGATGATAGATTCGCTGCAAGAGATTGATGTCTTTCTTTAACCAGGGTAGACGAAGGTGTTGGTGTTAACGTTCGAAAAACAAAATCTCTTGACAAACTATCACAGCTCACGGTTTCTATTGATCGTCTAAAACCATTATCTTTGAGCCTTATCCACCAAAACATTTTGCGTCATTACAATTCAATCAGAAAAGCCGTATAATCCTTCTGTGCTTGCAACACCTCCCTCGTTCATCTCAATCTTTAAGTACCTTCTGGCACCTGTCAAACTCGAACTGGTAGACGATGGCGTTGGTGTTAACGTGTGAAGAACAAAATCTCTTGACAAACTATCACTGATCACGGTTTCTATTGATCGTCTAAAACCACTATATTGAGTTTAATCCACCAACACCATCTTGCGTCATTACCCTTCAATCACTACAGCAGTGTGATCCTCTTGTGCCTACCACCTCCCTAGTTAATCTCAATCTTCAAGTCCCTTCCAGAAACAATCAAACTCGAACTGGTAGAGGAGGGGGTTGGCATAAACGTCGGAAGAATAAAATATCTAGACAAACTCTCACAGCTCACGGTTTCTATTTATCGTCTAAAACCATTATATTTGAGCTTAATCCACAAACTAAATCATGCGTCATTACCCTACAATCACAAACGCAGTGTAATCTTCTTTTCCCTATCAACTCTCAAGTTAATCTCAATCTTCAAGTCTCTTCCAGCACCAATCAAACTCGAACTGATAGACAAGGGCGTTGGCGTAAACGTCGGAAGAACAAAATTTCCGGACAAACTATCACAGATCACGGTTTCTATTGATCGTCTAAAACCATTATATTTGAGCTTAATCCACCAACTAAATCATGCGTCATTACCCTTCAATCACAACCGCCGTTTAATCCTCTTGTGCCTACAACACCTCCCTCGTCCATCTCAATTTTCAAGTCCCTTCCAGCACCTGTCAAACTACAACAGGTAGACGAGGGCGTTGGCTTAAACGTCGGAAGAACAAAATCTCTTGACAAACTATCACAGCTCACGGTTACTATTGATCGTCTAAAACCATTATCTTTGAGCTTAATCCACTTAATACATCTTGCGTCATTACCATTCAATCAGAACCGCCGTATAGTCCTTCTGTGCCTACAATACCTCCCTCGTTCATTTCAATATTTAAGTCCCTTCTGGCACCTGTCAAACTCGAACTGATAGAAGAGTGCGTTGGCCCTAACGTCCGAAGAACAGAATTTCTGGACAAACTCTCATAGCTCACGGTTTCTAATGATCGTCAAAAACGATTATCTTTGAGCTTAATCCACCAACTAAATCATGCGTCATTACTCTTCAATCACAACCGCCGTGTAATCCTCTTCTGCCTACAACACCTCCCTCGTTCATCTCAATCTTCAAGTCCCTTCCAGCACCTGTCAAACTACAACATGTAGACGAGGGCGTTGGCTTAAAAGTCGGAAGAACAAAATCTCTTGACAAACTATCACAGCTCACGGTTTCTATTGATCGTCAAAAAACCATTATCTTTGAGCTTAATCCACTTAATACATCTTGCGTCATTACCATTCAATCAGAACCGCCGTATAGTCCTTCTGTGCCTACAACACCTTCCTCGTTCATCTCAATATTTAAGTCCCTTCTGGCACCTGTCAAACTCGAACTGATAGATCAGTGCGTTGGCCCTACCGTCCGAAGAACAGAATTTCTAGACAAACTCTCACAGCTCACGGTTTCTAATGATCGTCAAAAACGATTATCTTTGAGCTAAATCCGCCTAATACATCTTGCGTCATTACTCTTCAATCAAAACCGCCGTATTGTCCTTCTGTTCCTACAACACCTCCCTCGTTCATCTCAATCTTTAAGTCCCCTCTGGCACCTGTCAAACTCGAACTGGTAGACGAGGGCGTTGGCGTAAACGTGGGAAGAACAAAATCTTTCGACAAACTATCACAGATCACGGTTTCTATTGATCGTCTAAAACCATTATTTATGAGCTTAATCCACCAACTAAATCATGAGTCATTACCCTTCGATCACAACCGCCGTGTAATCCTATTGTGCCTACAACACCTCCCTCGTCCATCTCAAACTTCAAGTCTCTTCCAGCACCTGTCAAACTACAACAGGTAGACTAGGGCATTGGCTTAAACGTCGGAAGAACAAAATTTCTGGACAAACTATCACAGATCACGGTTCCTATTGATCGTCTAAAACCATTATCTTTGAGCTTAATCCACTAACTTAATCATGCGTCATTACCCTTAATCACAACCGCAGTTTAATCTGCTTGTGCCTACAACCTCTCTAGTTAATCTCAATCTTCAAGTCCCTTGCAGCACCAATCAAACTCGAACTGATAGAACAGTGCGTTGGCCCTAACGTCCGAAGAACAGAATTTCTAGACAAACTCTCACAGCTCACGGTTTCTATTGATTGTCTAAAACCATTATCTTTGAGCTTAATCCGCCTAATACATCTTGCGTCATTACCCTTCAATCACAACCGCTGTGAAATCCTCTTGTGCCTACATACCTCCCTCGTCCATCTCAATCTTCAAGTCCTTTCCAGCACCTGTCAAACTAGAACAGGTAGACTAGGGCATTAGCTTAAACGTCGGAAGAACAAAATCTCTTGACAAACTATCACAGATCGCGGTTTCTATTGATCGTCTAAAACCACTATATTGAGCGTAATCCACCAACTAAATCATGCGTCTTTACCCTACTATCACAACCGCAGTGTAATCCACTTGTGCCTACCACCTCCCTAGTTAATCTCAATCTTCAAGTCCCTTGCAACACCAATCAAACTCGAACTGGTAGACGAGGGCGATGGCTTAATGTCGGAAGAACAAAATATCTTGAAAAACTATCACAGCTCACAGTTTCTATTGATCGTCTAAAACCATTATCATTGAGCTAAATCCACCAAAAAGATCTTGCATCAATTACCATTCAATCACAACCGCAGTGTGATCCTTTAGTGCCTACCACCTCCCTCGTTCATCTCAATCTTCAAGTCCCATTCAGCCCGTTTCAAACTCGAACTGGTAGACGAGGGCGTTGGCTTAAACGTCGGAAGAACAAAATCTCTTGACAAACTATCACATTTCACGTTTTCTATTGATCGTCTAAAACCATTATCTTTGAGCTTAATCCGCCTAATACATCTTGCGTCATTATTATTCAATCAGAACTGCCGTATAGTTCTTCTGTGCTTACAACAACTCTCTCGATCATCTCAATCTTTAAGTCCCTTCCAGCACCTGTCAAACTCGAACTGGTAGACGAGGCGTTGGCGTAAACGTCGGAGGAACAAAATCTCTTGACAAACTTTCACAGCTCAGGGTTTCTATTGATCGTCTAAAACCATTATCTTTGAGCTTATTCCACCAACTAAATCATGCGTCATTACCCTACAATCACAACCACAGTGTAATCCTCTTATGCCTACCACCTCTCCAGTTATTCTCAATCTTCAAGTCCCTTGCAGCACCAATCAATCTCGAACTGATACACGAGTGCGTTGGCCTAAACGTCGGAAGAAAAAAATATCTAGACAAACTATCACATCTCACGGTTTCTATTGATCGTCTAAAACCATTATCTTTGAGCTTAATCCGCCTAAAAAATCTTGCGTCATTACCCTTCAATCACAACCGCAGTGTAATCCTCTTGTGCCTACCACCTCTCTACTTATTTTCAATCTTCAAGTCCCTTGCAGCACCAATCAAACTCGAACTGATAGACGAGTGCGTTGGCCTAAACGTCGGAAGAATAAAATATATAGACAAACTCTCACAACTCACGGTTTCTATTGATCGTCTAAAACCACTATATTGAGCTTAATCCACCAACTAAATCATGCGTCATTAGCCTACAATCACAACCGCATTGTAATCCTCTTGTGCCTAACACCTCTCTAGTTAATCTCAATCTTCAAGTCCCTTGCAGCACCAATCAAACTCGAACTGATAGACGAGTGCGTTGGCCTAAACGTCGGAAGAACAAAATCTCTAGACAAACTATCACAGATCACGGTTTCTATTGATCGTCTAAAACCATTATATTTGAGCTAAATCGACCAACTAAATCATGCGTCATTACCCTTCAATCACAACCGCCGTGTAATCCTCTTGTGCCTACAACACCTCCCTCGTCCATCTTAATCTTCAAGTCCCTTGGAACACCTATCAAACTCGAACTGGTAGACGAGGGCGTTGGCTTGAATGTCGGAAGAACAAAAAATCGTGAAAAACTATCACAGCTCACAGTTTCTATTGATCGTCTAAAACCATTATCATTGAGCTTAATCCACCAAAAAGATCTTGCATCAATTACCATTCAATCACAACCGCCGTGTAATCCTCTTGTGCCTACAACACCTCCCTCGTCGATCTTAATCTTCAAGTCCCTTTCAGCCCGTTTCAAACTCGAACTGGTAGACGAGGGCGTTGGCTTAAACGTCGGAAGAACAAAATCTCTTGACAAACTATCACATTTCACGTTTTCTATTGATCGTCTAAAACCATTATCTTTGAGCTTAATCCGCCTTATACATCTTGCGTCATTACCATTCAATCAGAACCGCCGTATAGTTCTTCTGTGCTTACAACAACTCTCTCGATCATCTCAATCTATAAGTCCCTTCCAGCACCTGTCAAACTCGAACTGGTAGACGAGGCGTTGGCGTAAACGTCGGAGGAACAAAATCTCTTGACAAACTTTCACAGCTCAGGGTTTATATTGATCGTCTAAAACCATTATCTTTGAGCTTATTCCACCAACTAAATCATGCGTCATTACCCTACAATCACAACCACAGTGTAATCCTCTTATGCCTACCACCTCTCCAGTTATTCTCAATCTTCAAGTCCCTTGCAGCACCAATCAATCTCGAACTGATACACGAGTGCGTTGGCCTAAACGTCGGAAGAAAAAAATATCTAGACAAACTATCACATCTCACGGTTTCTATTGATCGTCTAAAACCATTATCTTTGAGCTTAATCCGCCTAAAAAATCTTGCGTCATTACCCTTCAATCACAACCGCAGTGTAATCCTCTTGTGCCTACCACCTCTCTACTTATTTTCAATCTTCAAGTCCCTTGCAGCACCAATCAAACTCGAACTGATAGACGAGTGCGTTGGCCTAAACGTCGGAAGAATAAAATATATAGACAAACTCTCACAACTCACGGTTTCTATTGATCGTCTAAAACCACTATATTGAGCTTAATCCACCAACTAAATCATGCGTCATTAGCCTACAATCACAACCGCATTGTAATCCTCTTGTGCCTACCACCTCTCTAGTTAATCTCAATCTTCAAGTCCCTTGCAGCACCAATCAAACTCGAACTGATAGACGAGTGCGTTGGCCTAAACGTCGGAAGAACAAAATCTCTAGACAAACTATCACAGATCACGGTTTCTATTGATCGTCTAAAACCATTATATTTGAGCTAAATCGACCAACTAAATCATGCGTCATTACCCTTCAATCACAACCGCCGTGTAATCCTCTTGTGCCTACAACACCTCCCTCGTCCATCTCAATCTTCAAGTCCCTTGCAACACCAATCAAACTCGAACTGGTAGACGAGGGCGTTGGCTTGAATGTCGGAAGAACAAAAAATCGTGAAAAACTATCACAGCTCACAGTTTCTATTGATCGTCTAAAACCATTATCATTGAGCTTAATCCACCAAAAAGATCTTGCATCAATTACCATTCAATCACAACCGCCGTGTAATCCTCTTGTGCCTACAACACCTCCCTCGTCGATATTAATCTTCAAGTCCCTTTCAGCCCGTTTCAAACTCGAACTGGTAGACGAGGGCGTTGGCTTAAACGTCGGAAGAACAAAATCTCTTGACAAACTATCACATTTCACGTTTTCTATTGATCGTCTAAAACCATTATCTTTGAGCTTAATCCGCCTTATACATCTTGCGTCATTACCATTCAATCAGAACCGCCGTATAGTTCTTCTGTGCTTACAACAACTCTCTCGATCATCTCAATCTATAAGTCCCTTCCAGCACCTGTCAAACTCGAACTGGTAGACGAGGCGTTGGCGTAAACGTCGGAGGAACAAAATCTCTTGACAAACTTTCACAGCTCAGGGTTTCTATTGATCGTCTAAAACCATTATCTTTGAGCTTATTCCACCAACTAAATCATGCGTCATTACCCTACAATCACAACCACAGTGTAATCCTCTTATGCCTACCACCTCTCCAGTTATTCTCAATCTTCAAGTCCCTTGCAGCACCAATCAATCTCGAACTGATACACGAGTGCGTTGGCCTAAACGTCGGAAGAAAAAAATATCTAGACAAACTATCACATCTCACGGTTTCTATTGATCGTCTAAAACCATTATCTTTGAGCTTAATCCGCCTAAAAAATCTTGCGTCATTACCCTTCAATCACAACCGCAGTGTAATCCTCTTGTGCCTACCACCTCTCTAGTTATTTTCAATCTTCAAGTCCCTTGCAGCACCAATCAAACTCGAACTGATAGACGAGTGCGTTGGCCTAAACGTCGGAAGAACAAAATTCTAGACAAACTATCACAGATCACGGTTTCTATTGATCGTCTAAAACCATTATATTTGAGCTTAATCGACCAACTAAATCATGCGTCATTACCCTTCAATCACAACCGCCGTGTAATCCTCTTGTGCCTACAACACCTCCCTCGTCCATCTCAATCTTCAAGTCCCTTGCAACACCAATCAAACTCGAACTGGTAGACGAGGGCGTTGGCTTGAATGTCGGAAGAACAAAAAATCGTGAAAAACTATCACAGCTCACAGTTTCTATTGATCGTCTAAAACCATTATCATTGAGCTTAATCCACCAAAAAGATCTTGCATCAATTACCATTCAATCACAACCGCCGTGTAATCCTCTTGTGCCTACAACACCTCCCTCGTCGATCTTAATCTTCAAGTCCCTTTCAGCCCCTTTCAAACTCGAACTGGTAGACGAGGTCGTTGGCTTAAACGTCGGAGGAAGAAAATCTCTTGACAAACTTTCACAGCTCAGGGTTTCTATTGATCGTCTAAAACCATTATCTTTGAGCTCAATCCACCAACAAAATCATGCGTCATTACCCTTCAATCAGAACCTGCCTGTATCGTTCTTCTGTGCCTACAACACCTCCCTCGTCCATCTCAATCTTCAAGTCTCTTCCAGCACCTGTCAAACTAGAACAGGTAGACTAGGGCATTGGCTTAAAGGTCGGAAGAACAAAATCTTTTGACAAACTATCACAGATCACGGTTTCTATTGATCGTCTAAAACCACTATATTGAGCTTAATCCACCAACTCCATCATGCGTCATTACCCTTCAATCACTACCGCAGTGTAATCCTCTTGTGCCTACCACCTCCCTAGTTAATCTCAATCTTCAAGTCCCTTCCAGCACCAATCAAACTCGAACTGGTAGATGAGGGCGTGGGCATAAACGTCGGAAGAATAAATTATCAAGACAAACTCTCAGAGCTCACGGTTTCTATTGATCGTCTGAAACCATTATGTTTGAGCTTATTCCACCAACTAAATCATGCGTCATTACCCTTCAATCACAACCGCCGTGTAATCCTCTTATGCCCACAACACCTCCCTCGTCGATCTTAATCTTCAAGTCCATTCCAGCACCTGTCAAACTCGAACAGGTAGACTAGGGCGTTAGCTTAAACGTCGGAAGAACAAAATCTCTTGACAAACTATCACAGCTCACGGTTTCTATTGATCGTCTAAAACCATTATCTTTGAGCTTAATCCACTTAATACATCTTGCGTCATTACCATTCAATCAGAACCGCCGTATAGTCCTTCTGTGCCTACAACACCTCCCTCGTTCATATCAATATTTAAGTCCCTTCCAGCACCTGTCAAACTAGAACAGGTAGACTAGGGCATTGGCTTGAACGTCGGAAGAATAAAATCTCTTGACAAACTATCACAGATCACGGTTTCTATTGATCATCTAAAACCACTATATTGAGCTTAATCCACCAACTAAATCATGCGTCATTACACTAAAATCGCAACCGCAGTGTAATCCTCTTGTGCCTACCACCTCCCTAGTTATTCTCAATATTCAAGTCCCTTGAAGCACCAATCAAACTCGAACTGATAGACGAGTGCGTTGGCCTAAACGTCGGAAGAATAAAATATCTAGAAAAACTCTCACAGCTCACGGTTTCTATTGATCGTCTAAAACCACTATCTTTGAGCTTAATCCATTTAATACATCTTGCGTCATTACCATTCAATCAGAACCGCCGTATAGTCCTTCTGTGCCTACAACACCTCCCTCGTTCATCTCAATCTTTAAGTCCCTTCCAGCACCTGTCAAACTAGAACAGGTAGACTAGGGCATTGGCTTGAACGTCGGAAGAATAAAATCTCTTGACAAACTATCACAGATCACGGTTTCTATTGATCATCTAAAACCACTATATTGAGCTTAATCCACCAACTAAATCATGCGTCATTACACTAAAATCGCAACCGCAGTGTAATCCTCTTGTGCCTACCACCTCCCTAGTTATTCTCAATATTCAAGTCCCTTGAAGCACCAATCAAACTCGAACTGATAGACGAGTGCGTTGGCCTAAACGTCGGAAGAATAAAATATCTAGAAAAACTCTCACAGCTCACGGTTTCTATTGATCGTCTAAAACCACTATCTTTGAGCTTAATCCATTTAATACATCTTGCGTCATTACCATTCAATCAGAACCGCCGTATAGTCCTTCTGTGCCTACAACACCTCCCTCGTTCATCTCAATCTTTAAGTCCCTTCCAGCACCTGTCAAACTAGAACAGGTAGACTAGGGCATTGGCTTAAATGTCGGAAGAATAAAATCTCTTGACAAACTATCACAGATCACGGTTTCTATTGATCATCTAAACCACTATATTGAGCTTAATCCACCAACTAAATCATGCGTCATTACCCTACAATCACAACCGCCGTGTAATCTTCTTGTGCCTACAACACCTCCCTCGTCGATCTCAATCTTCAAGTCCCTTGCAGCACCAATCAAACTCGAACTGATAGACGAGTGCGTTGGCCTAAACGTCGGAAGAATAAAATATCTAGAAAAACTCTCACAGCTCACGGTTTCTATTGATCGTCTAAAACCATTATCTTTGAGCTTAATCCGCCTAATACATCTTGCGTCATTACCCTTCAATCACAACCGCTGTGAAATCCTCTTGTGCCTACAACCCCTCCCTCGTCCATCTCAATCTGCAAGTCCTTTCCAGCACCTGTCAAACTAGAACAGGTAGACTAGGGCATTGGCTTAAACGTCGGAAGAACAAAATCTCTTGACAAACTATCACAGATCACGGTTTCTGTTGATAGTCTAAAACAATTATATTGAGCTTAATCCACTTAATACATCTTACGTCATTACCATTTAATCACTACCGCCGTGTAATCCTCTTGTGCCTACCACCTCCCTTGTTAATCTCAATCTTCAAGTCTCTTCCAGCATCAATCAAACTCGAACTGGTAGAGGAGGGCGTGGGCATAAACGTCGGAAGAATAAATTATCAAGACAAACTCTCACAGCTCACGGTTTCTATTGATCGTCTGAAACCATTATGTTTGAGCTTATTCCACCAACTAAATCATGCGTCATTACCCTTCAATCACAACCGCCGTGTAATCCTCTTGTGCCTACAACACCTCCCTCGTCGATTTTAATCTTCAAGTCCCTTCCAGCACCTGTCAAACTCGAACAGGTAGACTAGGGCGTTGGCTTAAGCGTCGGAAGAACAAAATCTCTTGACAAACTATCACAGCTCACGGTTTCTATTGATCGTCTAAAACCATTATCATTGAGCTTAATCCACTTAATACAGCTTACGTCATTACCATTCAATCAGAACCGCCGTATAGTCCTCCTGTGCCTACAACACCTCCCTCGTTCATCTCAATCTTTAAGTCCCTTCTGGCACCTGTCAAACTCGAACTGATAGACGAGGACGTTGGTGTTAACGTGGGAAGAACAAAATCTCTTGACAAACTATCACATATCACGGTTTCTATTGATCGTCTAAAACCATTATCTTTGAGCCTAATCCACCAACTAAATCATGCGTCATTACACTACAATCGCAACCGCAGTGTAATCCTCTTGTGCCTACCACCTCTCTAGTTATTCTCAATCTTCATGTCCCTTGCAGCACCAATCAAACTCAAACTGATAGACGAGTGCGTTGGCCTAAACGTCGGAAGAATAAAATATCTAGACAAACTCTCAGCTCATGGTTTCTATTGATCGTCTGAA
>JACCGJ010020046.1:0-20021 GCA_013407085.1 Atriophallophorus winterbourni
GCCAACTGTTTTATAGGTTCCGTACAACGACCACGAGTTCATACACAGAATCACAAAGTTATTCTGTCAAAGCACTCAAGGCGCTTATGGATGACCCTGCGGAATGTGGTGCTCACATCCCCATCCCTTACACACCACTACCGGTTTCTGGCTGTTTGCCGTCGTCAGGTGGAGACAGTAAGATCAGGTTCAGTGAGCCTTGAAAGAGTGGATTAAAGGTAAACAAGATTATACTTGTATGCCAACTGTTATATAGGGTTCGTACAACGAACCACGATTTCCAGACACAGAATCACAAAGTGATTCTTGGTCACAGCACTCAAGGCGCTTATGGATGACCACAGTAATGTGTTGCTCACATCCCCATCCCTTACACACCACTACCGGTTTCTGGCAGTTTGCCGTCGTCAGGTGGATACAGTAAGATCAGGTTCAGTGAGCTTTGAAAGAGTGGATTAAAGGTTAACAAGGTTATACTTGTATGTCATTGGTTATATAGGGTTCGTACAACGAACCACGATGTTCAGACACAGAATCACAAAGCGATTCTTGGTAAAAGCAATCAAGGCGCTTATGGATGACCAAAGTAATGTGTTGCTCACATCATCATCCCCTACACACACTACTACCGGCTTCTGGCTGTTTGCCGTCGTCAGGTGGAGAGAGTAAGATCAGGTTCAGTGAGCCTCGAAACAGTGAATAAAGGTAAACAATGTTTTACTTGTATGCCAACTGTTATATAGGTTCCGTACAACGAACTACGATGTTCAGACACAGAATCACAAAGTGATTCTTGGTCAAAGCACTCAAGGCGCTTATCGATGACCAAAGTAATGTGTTGCTCACATCTCCATCCCTTACACACCACTACCGGTTGCTGGCTGTTTGCCGTCGTCAGGTGGAGACAGTAAGATTAGGTTCAGTGAGCCTTGAAACAGTGGATTAAAGGTTAACAAGGTTATACTTGTATGCCAACTGTTATATAGGGTTCGTACAATGTACCACGATGTTCAGACACAGAATCACAAAGTGATTCTTGGTCAAAGCACTCAGGGCGCTTATGGATGACCGAAGTAATGTGTTGCTCACACACCTTGTGTTTCTCCGCAACTTTGAAATTACTCATTTTGGTTAACATTCTGCTGACCTAGTGAAATAAATGCTTTTAATCTGCCAGTCTCAGTATGTATCCTTTGAGATTAGTGTGAGTTCAGTTTCACCGAGGATATTACTAGGTCTACTCATTCGTAATAGCAGCAGGAAATGAATTGCGAAAGTGTGTGACTGATCGCCTACAAATGTGGATTATGTTTCCGCGTCCAATGTTTATAAAAAGTCTATTTCTTGTATATAAATAATATCACACAGTATGTCGGCATTTATACGTAATCGCTAGTTGTCAATCTCGGTTTCTTCGTAACTTTGAAATGACTCATTCTGGTTAACATTCTGCTGACCTAGCGAAAGAAATGCTTCTAATCTGCCAGTCTCAGTATGTATCATGTGAGATTAGTGTGAGTTCAGTTTCACCGAGGATATTACTAGGTCTACTCATACGTGATAGCAGCAGGAAATGAATTGCGAAAGTCTGTGACTGATTGCCTGCAAATGTGGATTATGTATCCGCGTCCAATGTTCATAAAAAGTCTATTTCTTGTATAAAAATAATATCACACAGTATGTTGGCATTTATACGTAATCGTTAGTTGTCAATCTCGGTCATTTGGAAATAGGTTTTGCTGAACGAAGATGCAGCTTAGTGGAATTCCATTTGTAGCTTTACGCACAATGCAAACACTTGCACCTCGAATGTTTCCATCTAGTTGGACTCAATGCTGATTAATTATCCTAGCTCTAAATTTAGTTACAAATTATCTGTGATTGTTTTGTCAAACACAATGACTGCACCGCATTACAAAGTAAAAAATTTGATTGAAGGAATTTTGTCTTAGTTCAAAATAAATCAGAATTCAGGAGTTTATCATTTTTAATAATCCCTTTTTGAGGACGAGGCAAACCCTGTGTTTTAAACGAAGAATAACAAGATGTTTATATGAATGTTTACTTCGCTTAATAGAACTGTGTTGCAAACCATCCACTAATCATTGCTATTCTTGTTCGCAAGCTGCGTGAATATCCCATTCAAATATCGTGTTCCGCTTTCTATAGAAAAATGAAGCTTGTGCTTATTTGAATGAAGACTCAACGCCATCAGGTGTGGCAGTCCAGCACAGGATTTAAATGGGTTTGATTTTGATACAATTAACTTAGGTCGTTTTGTCTCACACCTAGCGACAAGTTCGGAAAATTTGTTCATCAAGCATTGGGGATTGGTATAGAAGAATCCATGAGCGGTTTTGGTAGGTAAATATGATGGTGTCGTGTGATGCCATAATCTGGGAGAGCTGTTTCGTCAGACAGTATTAGATCGATCGGCTGCATTTGCAATATGTCAGCCTAATCTACCTTTAGTCAACATGAGTAGCTCCTGCTCTTCTCAAGCTTGTAGATAAGTCAGTCCTCCGAGTCTCTTTTATGTGAGTGATCCAATGCCTTTTTTGACATTCTTACGCAGTGGGTGGTAATTATCAATGAGGCCGGAACCACTGGCGTGAAGTTGTCTTCGTCTCATGTGCCACCCGGCACAGAGAAGGCTGAGTGAATGAGTGAGTGAGTTCTTAGTACTGCGTATTTCAAAGTGAATGTTCGAGGTGACTGTGAAAGCGCACCTGGTGTAATGTAAAGAAGTAACCATATAGAATTACGTAACTCGTTGATATTAACGCACTGAAATCTATCGATGAGCTATCCATACATCCATGATATTATTTTAACCTGTGTCTCTCGGTTCGACGATTTATACAGAAGACAAGAAAGACAACGCTTCAAAATATTGTAAACAAAAAACAGCGAATACTGTAAATTATTCCCAGTAAATGTATACTTGATAAATTGTTGTTGGCCACCTTCTAACTATGTCGACCATGGATGTACATCACGTTTGCATGTATTTCCATGTTCTTCAGCTTTATAAATGACTAAAAATTCCGATTCGGGATGAACAATCTCTTCCGCAGCGCTGGCAATGATAGTCAGAAATCGGTGGTATTGCATCAGTATCACGCCAGTGGCGTAATATGCGTTCAACAGCCAAGAGGCGTATCTGCTCCTCCCCAGATTGCAGACGACGCTTTGCACAATACATCCAACGTGAGCGTTCAACAGCATGTTCTTCGCAACTCGCCAGGGCAATGCTAAAAGCTTTCATATATCTTTTGCAAACGTCTTTGTACCCCAAGTGCGGTCTGCCCAATGGTCGACTTCCTAATTGCAACTCACCATAAAGTAGATCGTTCCATTCTGTAGACATCACCAGGCCACCGCAGGCGGCGCCGTGAGCGTTTAGCATAGCATCTGCCATGCTACTTGTTATTAATAAAATTCTGAGGCTACCATTGCATTGATTTGATATGTTCCGCACACAAGTTGATCGATTATGTGGTGAATAAATAACGTCAGTTTATTATCATGCTATTTTCTTCCATAAAGCGTTGTTACCCCTGCAGTTTCAGAAACTTTGATCGGTATAAAACAGGGTGAACGATTCGGTAAATGACCATTAAACATATGCTGTTGTGAAATAAGTCTCTTTGTGATCGGAACAAAAGCGAATTCTGATTTTTGCGAAGCTGCGACATCAAGGATATTCAGTTTTTTGTGTTATTGAGTATATCTTTCGAGTGACGGGCATTCACGATTTTGATCTCATAAGTCAACCAGCGAAGGCAGTCCTCTGTTAGTATGATAAACATGCTCTGTAGACCAGCAATTGTAAGCGCTGCTGCATTTGGTTTTTGTAAGTCCAACATATGGTAAAATACGATCGATGCTCCGTATATAAAACCATACAGGTATCGTGTTTCAGGTGTCGCTGCCGTATAATGCAGCATTTACAGCACATCAAAATTCGTGTGTGTGCTAACAATCAGTAAGCAATGACTCCAGTATGCACATCTGTCTATGGAAAGAAACATTTAGCAATCAGAAACTTTATAAGCGGATCTCCATAATAACTTTAGTTTTAGGGGTCAACATCAACAATTAACTTGGAACTAACTCGTCAAGAAACTGGTGATTCAGTGAAAATGGTATCATTTAGTATTATGTCGTATAAATTATGTTGACGAGTTAGTTCCAAGTTAACTGCTGATGTTCACGTATAAAAAATTAAGTTGTTTTTGAGATCGCTTGTCGCTAGCTGATACATAGCATGTGCCGGGCAGATTTTGATCACGAAACTTGAACTTACATTTAACTCACCAAGAAAATTTATATCCCCACCGGAAGCATTCTTGGCGATTCGAGCTGTTGGTTTCCCGATTACAATCCAAGTCCGACGAGAAATAATGGTTATATCTGAGGCGCTGTCGATTTGCCATCTCTCTGGATGGTCCTTAATCTTAAGACTGATGAATTTGCGCAGACTCTGAAATTGTCACAATTTGTGGCGAAAACAACATTTGAGGTACGTCTGAATCGCGAAGTTTAATTTTGACTACAAAATTTTATACGTCCGCATTAATGACAAGAAATTTTACGATAAAGACAAAAACGAACAATATGCGGTTGTCCGCAGTTCCAACAAGCTGAATGTGGTCTACGTGTTTGATCAAAAGATTTTCTGCTAGGGCTGTGCTTGGATGTTCTTGTGATTCGATCAAATGTATCCATGTCATTCGAGGACGATGACTGGATAATTTGTGAATCACGTTTCAAGTTAATCAATCTCAAGTATTTAGCTGTTAGATCGTGTATGGATATTTCTGGAGTAAAATGAGGTTTGGCCAGCAGACGTGTCCTCAATTCAGCGTCATCGAGTGAGGTCAATCGGGCAACAAATATCAGAGCTTCGAACTGTGTTGATGTTAGTTCGTTCAGTTGAAAACGCTCACATTCCTGGTTTACAGGACCGGCATAGGTGACGATATCTTCACTGGAATATTTCGACGATTTCAGGCAATTATATCGTAAGTTGAATATGGATGTTTGCTCTCCAAAAATCAATATTAACTTGAAAACTGTGGCAGACAAATTAGAGTCTCTTGAATGGTTTGGCAAGATGTAATTACAATACTGACTGTGTTCTAAGGCACCAAGTTTTTGCATCAAGAGGCGCACCTAAGTTTGCTCATCCGAAGCACCTCCGTCCACAACAAATATGTTTTTATACCGATAATACCAAGCACTGAGAGTGGCGCCGTTGTCCGGATCATAATGCAATTCTTGAATGTTATGTGCAATTGAGTCTTTTAACTGATGAGTGGCGCCAACTTGAATTGCGAATTAGTCAGGTTTTTTAACTGATTCGTTAATGATTCGATCATCTGTGTTGTGGCTTGTTGTTGTTGAATTATCTGTTGTTGTTGCTGTTCCAAAAACGCCATAAACATGGAGTCCATAATCTCCGTCGACAGTTGTTATATCTGTGATGTGCAACTATTAGTCCAGCCGTGGGTTCGACAAAACACAACCGTAACTGAACTGGTGTATTGACCGAATGAATGAATGAATATCACAATGTTTGTACAGTGAACAATAATCGCAATATGCACTTACGACGATCGATCGATAGTTCGTTCGCTGTCTATAAAACAAGTGGATTTAAAGTCTACCTTCGTCTACCAGTTTTCCACAATGTGTGGATCGGCCATACAAATGTTGGCTGTGCCAACTGTTCTCTATGCTCACAGAACCCAATCCGACTGTGTGCACTTGATGACGTTAAACAGCCAGAAATTGGTTGTGGTGTACAAGTGCAGTGATCGTGAGCCTCGAAAAACGGGTTATCCAGCCAGGAAGGTATATTTATTTCTAGCCTACTTTTTATCAATTGCTGTAATTGCGCCTCAAGCGAGATTTCAGATGTTTCGCAGATTTGGGTTTAATTTTAAGTGTACAGCGGGAGATACTGCAGAAGATTTAAGTTCAGATATGTAAAAAGATGTACTGGCTGAAATCAGAAAATCTACTATGGAGCAGACTGCACTTGCTGTAAAATCGACTCCATTATAAATGATACAAAAGCCTTCGGCATCGACAATATATGTTAGGAAGTACTTGCATTGGATGGTTTACTTAGAACAGAACACCGTGTACTATGTTATTTACAAGCGGAGGAAGAGCAGGAACTACTCATCGTACCTAAAGTTTGATTACGCTGACATTGTGCAAATGCAGCCCATCTATCGAGTTCTATCAGACGAAACAGCTGACTCGAATCACGATCCGTTTAGCGACCATGCAACTACATTTGTGCTGAACGAAGCTAAAAAATCCCCATGAGCATAGTCAATTAAACCAACCCTGTTCATATTCTATTACGACGAATCTATCACCGCTTAACGAAACTAGTTCTCAGCCACGGAAGCATGTCTTATAATGAAAAGATAGCTCAACTGAATCTCTTCGACTTTCTATGTCGACAAATGAGAGGAGATTTATCTTACTTTACAAAATATTCCATATTCCACACCATCCCTCACATGATATATTCACGCGAAGTAATACGAGAAATTATAGGACGCATGAATATATGCTGGTGGTACCACATTCCCGCCTATGCCGTAGGAGGTATTTTTATTCTGTCAAAGTCTGTATTACTTGTAACAGTTTACCTTATAGCGTGGCTCACTACACTATCTTGCAAGATTTTCAAAAGAAATTAGACGAAATTTTATTGCATTATTCGTTTCCCGAACACGTATATACTGCCTAATCTACTTCATAATATTGTTTATACACTTAAATTTCAATTTTTACAATCCTTTGGTTTTTGTTAAGCTTGTTGCTTTTTTAGACCATTAAAAACCATGAATTACCTTGAATTAATTTGATATGTTGATTTTGCGGGCCCAAGCCTTTGGAAATTTTTCAACTTTGAGAATTTTCATACCACTGTGGGTTATAGTTTTGATACACATGAAATGAAGGTATGCACGGTATAAATTGAACGTCATAATTCGCGAATAGGGTCTTAGTTTGAAACATTGTGCAATTTTATGACGTACTGCACGATGTTTTGCGTTATTCACATCGAGGAGGTAGACAACAAACTACTCGGATGATCTGGTCATGATTTTACTTGAAAATCTGGATTGTGGCTATTTGGTCGTTTAAAGTAATTGGGAATAAATGTGTTGCGAGTTTTGAAAGGGAAAATTAAATGCGATTGCCTCCCGCGGAGTCGACGGATGACAGTTCCAGCTATAACAGAAGGTCCCACCGATCTCTTGGGATAGCGTTCGTTTACTAGAAAAAAGAGGAGAATACCTTTTTGTTCGCAATATACTGCAGAAAAAAGAAGCCCGAAATAAGCTCAAGCGTAAGATTCTATCTGCTAAGGAAGCGTGGTAGCTGCAAAAATTTAGAAAATTGAGGTTGCCAGCTATACAGCTAATATCCGAATGCTGTTTTTTAGTAAATTCGATATGAAGGTTCTAAAACCGTTGAAGTTAACAAGACAAACCCAGAGGACGTTGACGGCTTAATCACCAACAAAGAGTGCTGGTGGTCTCGTTCTCATGACCAATATAGCTGCCCCTCTGCAGATGATCAATTGCCTTCTACTTTGTGTTGAGTACCCTGGTCGGTTGAATTAGGCACTGCAAGCAAAGCCGAAATCAACCTCGGTATTCAGTCATAGTCAAGATGTAAGTCAGCGAGTCCCGATTCACTAACCTCAGTTCTGTTCAAGAAGGGTTATGTTATTCTATTAAGTATTCTAGTGTACCTTTTTCGTCTGGTATGGGGCACGGATACGATTCCGCAGTGTTTAAGAGAATCTACATATTTTCAAAAATGTTATGTGTACTTCATGCTTCAATCACAAGGAAATATGCCTTATATCTATCATTATCCGGCTTCTTGCCTCAGTATTTCTTCAGCGCCTAACATTAATCAAAGAATCACAGATTCCTGAAGAGCAAAAATGATTTTTTCCCGGTTGAGGATCGTCAATCATACACTCACTCTTCAGTAAGACATAGAACATCGTTATGCTTATGGACAGCTCACTGTAGCGATCCTCGTTGATTTTGATGTTGTTCTTGATTCGGTGGACAGAAATGGATTATTTTATACATTATAACTCAAAAGCGTCCCGCAATAAAACGTTAACACATTTCGGGCGCGTTAAGGTGTACAATCACCTGTCAGCCAGCTTTCATACGGTTAGTGGTGTCCGACGAGGTTGTCCAATTTCCCTATATTTGTTCACCAACCCAGTAGGCATGTGTGGTGGCGGTGTTCCAAATTTGAATGCTCAGAGAATGTTGTCGTGCCTGGGGCTGTTGACAAAATGTCGATATCTCATTTCGAATTAGAATAACACATAATAGGGTGTAAATGCACCAATTGTGACGGATCGTACAAAACAGTATACGTGACCTTGCGGGTATCACACGCCTCTCACTTTTGAGAGAATTTTTGTACACAGATGCTCATTTGCATGCATTTCCATCACACGCAAACCATGAGCCTTTTGTGTTTGTTTGCACTGATCAGGCCTCGCATGCTTATGACACGTTGGATGAATGGCTAAATAGTAGCGCTTGTATGCCACTGTCGGATAAGGCTGGTAGGAACGAACTGTTTAATCCCATGTGCCAAAACATAAGTATAATGGGGTTAAACCCATAACCAATGGAAAAGCTCATTTGCAGGCATTTCCATCAAACACACCCCACAACTGGTTTCGTGCTGTTTGCACTCATCAGGTAAGGCAGTAAGATCGGGATCCGCATGCGCATGGTTTTGAAATACTTCCAATAAAGTGACCACATTACAATGGTTTGAATTTGATTGCAAAGTGTATTGCAAACCGTAAACAATGGTCATTTATAGCCGAAAATATCGGTTCTCAAAATTCTGTAGTTGTCGACACATACAGAATACCTCGTTCGCCGAACTATCACGGGAAAGGGGCAAATCCACTTAAGGTTACGTTTCTTTCAAGTAGCATGGCGGATGATGTTCGAAGCAAGCTAAAAGTGAACAGAAACAGGTTACCTGAAAACGTTAGACTGTGCAACTCAAAAGCCGCTGTTGAGGTCCACCTGGAGCCCTCAATTACGCAATTATCCGAAACTGGTGCAAATTCGCCCGCGAAATTACTTCAAATTGCTTCAAAAAACGATCTCGGTCCGACGTCAACATCGTCGGACCAATAAATACTAATACTGACTCGGTGTTACATTCTAAAAACTCACTTAAATGCATCTATACCAATGCTCAAAGTTTGTTCAACAAATTGACTGAACTGACCGAGCTGTGCAAACGATACACGCCAGACCTCGTTGCTGTTACTGAAACCTGGTTTCAATCCTGTATGACTGAAAGTGAACTCTCAATCCCCAACATGATGCTAATACGGAACGATCGCCCAAGAAAAGGTGGTGGTGTGGCTTTATACTGTCACGAACGGCTTCAGTGCATGAAAATTCACGATCCAAGACTTGATTTCGAAGATACCCTCTGGTGCAGTCTCACGAATGTGTCACAGGACGATTGCATTCTTGGAATCATATATCGCCCTCCAGCCTCGAATGATACTCAAAATGACAGGTTATTACAAGCGCTAAATTACGCCGGAGAGAAGCGTAGCTCGCAATTACTACTCATGGGGGACTTCAATCTTCCTCATCTCTTTGCCAGATCCGATCACCCTCTACACACATTTGATCACAAATTTCGTGAGGTGATCGACATGATTCCACTGCATAATCATGTGTTTGACTTTACTCATAGAAGAGGATCAGAGTTGCCATCAATTTTGGATCTAATCTTTACTTCAGAGAAAACAGCAGTTGAGGGTGTTGACTACATTGCGCCCCTCGGTCGGAGTGATCATCTGGTGCTAGCCTTTGAGTTTGTTTGCAGTGCTAGACGAGTTTGTGCGTCCTCCAAACAATTCAGAAAGATCGACTACGCTGGTCTACGTGGATCGCTTGGGCTAGTAAATTGGCAAGAACTTGATCAGCACAACACCGAAACACAATGCAGTGAGCTCACGAAAATACTTCAGTCAAACATAGATCATAATTCGCGATTTGTTGATGAACGACGGGCAAGTGACTTCCGATTTAAGCTTCGCAGTCGCACAAAAAATGGCTCGGGAAACGAAACTTTGCTTGGACTGAACACCGAAAGACCAGAACTGATGCCTCTTGGCAGCAATTTTCTAAAATTCGTAACAAAGTGAATGCTCTCGTCAAAGAGGACAAGCAATATTACCATCGCTCTCTGTCTTTGAAAATGGAAGAAAACCCTAAACTTCTCTATCGGATTGTCAATGCTCGGTCCAGTGTGAAACCAGGGGTGTTTCCTGTTATTTCTGAGAATGGATTAACAGTCACAGCAAAGGAAACGGCTGATACTCTCGCTCAATTTTATGAAAATGTGTTTAGCCCGATAACGGCTAGGGCGAATGAGAATTTACTGACATCGATTGTATCTCAACAACTGAATAATATTGACATTAATTCAGCGATTATACGAAGACACTTGTGTCGACTGAACCCTAGGAAATCTCCTGGAGCCGATGGAATAACACCAGCACTACTAAAATCCTTTGACCAGCAGCTGTGTGAACCACTATGCCAATTGTTCCAACATTCCCTAACCGAAGGAGTGGTGCCAACAGAGTGGAAGACAGGAGTAATTTCACCAATTTATAAGGGTGGTAGCCGTTCAGATCCCGCGAACTACCGTCATGTCACCCTACTCCCCGTGATATCCAAAGTGATGGAGCGCATAGTGACGGAAAATATAGTTCATCACTTGGAATCACAAAATATACTATCTGTCTCCCAGCATGGGTTTCGTAAAGCTCGCTCCTGCTTGACAAACTTGCTGACGGTATTAAACGATTGGACCCAAACGGTTGACGCAGGAGACAGTGTGCACGCGTGCTATCTGGATATGTCGAAAGCTGTCGACAGAGTTGATCACTTCCTGTTGCTACGGAAGCTGAAACAGATTGGTATTGACGGGCAGCTACTCGTGTGGTTCGAAAGCTACCTCAATGAGCGCAAGGCAACCGTTCGAGTTAACGGGGTACAATCACGAGCCATTAATACCTCCAGTGGTGTACCGCAAGGTTCCGTTCTCGGTCCAGTGCTTTTCTTAGTTTACATCAATGATTTACCTGAGACGCTTTCATGCAAGGTAGTTCTTTTTGCGGATGATGTTAAACTTTGGATGCGAATAAAATCAACTGCAGACTGCGTAAAACTGCAAAGCGATTTAGATGCACTACACGAATGGTCAGTTAGAAATAAACTGCCGTTCAATTTTCAAAAGTGCAAGTTACTGCAAATCGGTAAGCCCTTTCAGTACTAATATCACTTTGGGCAGACGATTTTGAGCTGGACCGAATCGGAGAAGGATCTTGGAGTCTGGATATGTGGCAGCCTAAAGAACAGCGTGCATTGTGAGGTCATTTACAAGCATGCTTCAAAACTTCTAGGTATGCTTCGACGGATCTTCAGAACCTTTACGCCTGTAACGTTGCCAAGAATCATGAAGACCTACTTAATTCCCACAATGGAACACGTATCGCAAGCATGGACTCCGTGGATGAAAAAAAATATATTCTTGCTTGACAGGATATATCATCGTGCAACTAAACTCGTGCGTGGTTTTCGAGACCTTACATACGAGGAAAGGTTGAAAAAGCTAAAGCTCCCCACTCCCCTTCAACGTAGACTTCGAAGTGACGTTATAATTACTTACAAGATATTGAATACTCCAGATCATCCACTCAAACATGTGTTCAAATACCGTGAATCAGGAATTACACGTAGCCACTCAGCGGCACTACAAATTCCCCATTCCCGTACTAATTGTCGCCGATATTTCTATTCGGTACGTGTCTGTTCCCTGTGGAATGCCCTTCCCGAAGCAATTATCACCTCTCCCTTTATCCAAACATTCACTCGAACCTTGGACAATTATTTGTTACATAACGATTTGGCGATGCCTGTGTATTGACTCAAGGTAAGCATATTACTTGACTCCAGTGACATCGTATAATTGATTTTTTATACCTCTTATTGAACGCATATTTACTATGATATGGTAATTGTGAAGCTATGTGCTTTTTGTGACCATAAATTCTTGAATCTTGAATCTTGCTCCTAGTAAATTGCTGACACTAACCGTCAGTACGTTATGTTGCGCGCGGGAAAAATTTTCAATATTTCTACGCTTAAAACCCTTTCAGTATTGAACATTTAACGAAAAATTTAATTAACCAACAATATGTAACATCGATAAAAATATAATTCAATTAAAGCACATGAAATATATTCATAGGTTTTCAAAAACCTTTTTTTATTTTAAATTTACTCAAAAGGTTTGCCGAAAATCATTTGTATACAAAGAAGGAATTTCACATCAAACTCTACGATGCAAGCGAATAAAAGTGGAAGAGGATGACATCAAAAAGCATCCATTAAACAGAAATGAATATCACGTGTTTTACATGCAATGGTGACTAGTTTGATGCTAGCACATCCTATTGACTCTGATCACCGAGTACATCATGAGGTTGTCTTTTCTGTTGTCTACATGACTCCCATAAAATGTGTCGTATTGTTGGTGAATGTTCATCCTTTGGCCACCATTCATATTGCCTAAGCAATTTTAAGTAAAACCACGTAACATTGGTTTTTATTTATTGGATTATGTTCCCCGAATCCATTTCAATATTCTCATGCTTGTATTTTTTATCTTGGTGTGAAATTCCGGAAAGGAATTACATCATTCTATCGAGCGCTATTCAAACGTGTTTGTGAGGCGTAAGAAGTGACTTTTCGAATTTCATTCATTATTCTACATGGTCAATTCCGGTTACTCTTCTATAAATTCTTCAACCGAATAAAGCTGGACATATCGTCTTATGTTAGCAGCTTATTCGCACACATTGTCCAAAACACACAAGTAGCTTACTATCTGTCTTTCTACTGATTGGCTACAATCGTGATTCTCGATAATAGTTCACCAATCAGCAAATCCTGAGCAATGACATTATCTCATTGGCTGTGCAATGTATAAAAAACCTTTTCCTTCTTCTTCTCCTTCTGGATAGACCTGAGAGAGTCAAGCATTTGTTTGTCGAAAATGAGAAGTACTACATTTCTTCTACTTTTAACCATCTTGCTTCGCAGTTGCAGTATGAACGGTTAGTTTCTATTGCATCAAAATATGATATTTAAACCTGATCATCATCATATTTTACATACTTATGGATTATCACTTCAAATTGGATTGTGATAAAAACAAAACACTTGTTTTAGCAAAACGACAAATATTTATTCTGTTTACTGAGAGAAAACCGATCAATTTTGAAGATCATCCCAAATATTGAACACGCATTATTAAATTTCAAATTAACTTTAATGTTTTTTCAATTACTTGTGTAATTATGTCCAAAAATGTCTGTATGAATATACTATTCGTAATTTCACCGATCCGCGGTGAAAAAATCCCGTTCAACGCATAAAAATGGAGAGCGCGATACTAAATATATCTTTAAATATATATTCTTCCACAAAAGTTGTTTACATTTGGAAGATAAACAAACATTCAGAATAAGCGCCTCGATCGCTTGACCGGGAATTACTTTGTGATTCTGTTTTTACACATTGTGGTTCTTTGTAAGAACACTATATAACAGTGGCATACAAGTATAACTTTGTATACCAATTATCCACTGTTTCGATTATCAAGAAACCTGATTTTACTGTCCTTAGCTGATGATGGCAAGCAGCAGGAAATGGTAGTTGTGTAAACGATGAGTGTGAGCATCACCTTTCATTCAGGATTGTTGTTATTTCACTAAGTGATGCGTCAAATAATCACATCCATTGTTTAACGTTTCAAAAAACTAATTCTCAATCGAATCCATATCAATATGACGGAGAGTACATGTTGATGGCAGTAGTCAATAAGTAAATGTTATAGCGAAACAAATTAACTATTTTATCTGAACTCATAACAGCGACTTCCTTTTGCTTTAAATATAAACGGAAATGAGAACCTCAATGTGCTATAGATTATTACGTTGCATTGAATTATGACTCACTGATTGCAATTTAATTATTAATTTTTATTTCTATATTTATCCAGAATTAAAAATCAGTAAGCGTGATGAACATTATTATCGTTGGAATCACATTTTGTGAATAATAATTATTTGTATCTAAATATGTACATCCGCGTATGCAAAGCATAGGCACGAAAACTGAGTTAGGTTCTGATTGTATCTAATATCATTTTCTGGAATGAGACTTGCAAAAATCAACTTCAAATGTCGGTGTTGATCTGTGTGCTAAGTAGAACCGTCATTTGCAAACGCTATCAATTTCGCTTAAATATTTCATGCTAGATTCACAATATATTTTTATAATTCAGTTTATTTCAGGATACACATAATTGTGATAATCTGCAAATGAGATTTGTCTAAGAATTTGTGTGATTTAATTAAGGTTTTGTTTTGTTTTACTTTTAAAGTAAATCGTTACAGAGCGAAAATATAGTAATACACTCTTATATCCAGTGACTATGGGCATCATCTTAGTAAATTTAATAATTAGTGACTTTTTTATATTAACCAGAACTTGGCAAACAAGCACGTTTTATCTAAGATATACAAGGAGAAAATCTGTGATGGTAATTGCCTGACTAATGATATTAGGCCAAGTAATTATTTGATAAGTTACAAATGGCTCATGGAACTCACGTCGTGGTAAACATTCACGTTTCCTAAACGGTATGGAATTGAGCTGAATACGATCGATTAGTATTTTTTTAAATTTTGACAGCGCCTCCCAATACACCGTTAGTGACCCCATGTCAGCAAACTTGAGGTAGCCCAAGTGTGCACGATATATTGCAAAAATGATGCAATATGTTTCACATTTTAGTAAACATTTCCCGAATGCGGTTAGGCTAATTAGAAAGTAGCTCAGAGTCACTCTTTTAAATTCATTCAGAGCAGAAAAGGTATAACGACTTAACGCAAATTAAAATTGAGCGTGATTTAGAAAATCCATTGAAATCTGAGTATATAATCCTCCAATCAGTGATTTGTTTTCCTTGTTTGCGAAGTATGAATGTGGATGTTTCGAATGAAGACGCGAATTAAATTTATTATATTTACACTCGGAATATCATGGGTACAGCATTTATAGATGTATTGTATGCTAAGATTTTAAATTGTATTTTCGTATATATACGAGTTGTGTTCATTTAATTTAGCGGCGAAGCCCGTAAATAATATATTCAATATGAATAGCAGGGATTCGTTTTCGACCACTGTAGAGTTATATATTTACAACCACCCAAAAAACAATCTGAAATATATTTCTGTGGTTGCCCTAGTCATGTGAAGTCAGTAAGATTAGTTTCGATAAGAGTTGCAACACCGGAAATGTGGTATACTAATCTGTACTTCAAATACGTGTCATTAACATCAAAAAATGGAGAATATGTAATTTAATTTATTCGGATTAACTGTATCATTCGTTTTACAAAATCCTATCATTTTGAAGATAATGTTGACATATACACATATTTAAAAATATATACCTGTAAATCATATCGGTATCTTCAGGAATATATTTCTCTTAAAATCCAAATATCAATATTTACAACGAAAACTTTTTTTAATGTTTTAAAGTGCAAATCGAAGGTAATTTGAATTGATTTCGGTGTTGTACCTCTAAATCTTTCGTGTGTAAAATGATTATAAAAAATATTTCAATTGATTTATTAGCTATTATTGGGCTTTTTGTGAGTAAGTTTAAGCAAAATATGCTTACTTGATCAAAATCGCGCATATTTATATAAAAAATTATTGTTATTAGCATCGGTGGTATGAACTTAATGTGAGAATCGTTTCCATTTTTTGAGATATGCAAGGCCGTGAGTTGCTTAATGTTATACGACCAACATTTTGAGTGATATTTGCATGAAATTTAGAAATGTATTTTTATAAATTCGGAAAAACCATTTATTTATTTAATTATTGAGATGCCAGCTTGATGGAAACACTAATGGTGCGGTGTTGATCTCAAGTTCATGCAGCTGAATGTTTGTAATGTTTCAATCCAGTGGTCACGGTGGCATACAGTCGAATGATTTTCCGAGTATTTTCGAGAACCAATTTTCATGTTAGTAAGGTCGATAAATAGTTATCGGCATGATTATATCCAACATGTACAACCGAGATGATATTTGAATTGTAATCTTTTGATTTGATATTTTTCTCATTGTATAATAATTATATGAACTGATTAAGATCAAGAAATTCTAGTCTATTGTGAATACAACTTTCACAGCAAAATTTAACTCTTTCTTATACATAAAAAATGTTGTCTGTTAAAAATAATAAATCATATGAGGCAGTACTGTCCCCATTTTTATTTTTTATTTACATTTATTTATTTATTGTCTATTCCTTGTAACCCTTGTGAACCTATTACGAAATACAACGAAGACGTTGCCGTTGCATTGAACCACAAAAGTTGAGTCTCCGTGGATTTAATACGAGCCACTAATGTCGATTGGCACATTTGTAAATGCTAGGGATTTATCAAAACCTAACTTCTAAAAGTTCACATCAAATGAACAAAACCATCTTTGCCTGCAAATCTTTTTCCTTCGCCCGAATTCAATATGATATTCATTATTCAAGAACTAAAAATTCACAAAATGTTTTCTTCCTAACCTGGTTAATCAATCGATGGTTGTTTCACAGTTGAAGATGCCTCTGGCCGATGTTGAGATATCCTCGTAAATTTCTAACTTCATTTTCTAATATCATTCACATGTCTGTCTGGGACTAGGTAACCTGACAGTACTTTGGTCACGTACATTGTTTATAATGCGACAATTTGCCTGGCTCACGCTTATGTGATATCATAAATTTTAATCAGTTTTAGCTATGTGGAGAAAATCACTTAATTTCTGAAAATTCCTGTACACGAATAAAGTCTTTTTCTTTTTCTTCTTCTCCTCCATTGATCGGTATAAAATATTATAGAACTGTCGTTCGTTCCGTCTAACGGTAAGTTAATATGCACTGGGAAATATATTTAGGAAACAAATTTTTGGATATATATATATATATATATATATATATATATATATATATATATATTGTTAGTCTCCTCTGGTTCGTCGACTGGATAGCTTCGTTTGCTTTCTCCAGATTGGAGCTGACGCTTTTCACGGTGACTATAAAGTGATTAAGAGCAAGCACTTCCCTACTTCAATTCAGATATTTCATCTTTCTTAAGAAAACGTCATTGTACCGCAAGTTTTGTCGCCCAAACGTCTGTTTTCTTAATTCAACTCATGATGTAGTTGATTCCTTGCAAGATGAACATTTTTAATTCTGCGCACATCACACGACCAGCGCAGACGGTGCTGTCGTATAGGGTGAACATGATATGTGAAACAGGTTTTGAAAACACGTCAGCTATCATTAATATTTTCATCCGTTTAAGTTAAGGAGGCTGCTTCGTATAAAATGCGCTCAGCTGCCATTCAGGTATCACTGCCGTAAAGTAGAGTATTTAGTATGAACGTGATTTATACCATCGTTTTACTATGTTCACTATCAATCACTTATGAATTTAGGTTACGTATTTGATCAAACAGTCGAGGCTGCTAGTAAGTTTTGGTTAAATAAGTTTTCATTGTATAAAATATTACAAAAAGTAAAACATGTATAGAGCGTCACGTGTGCAAAAGAGTCTTTCATCAATTGAATCATTTATTTAAGAATGAAAAATAAATTGAAATTCGTGAAATAACACTAAACTGATCAAGTCAAATTACCGCACCTTAAATACTGTACGTGGGCAGAGATGTTGTCAAATTACCATTCCTCGAATCACCAGAGAATAAATTGAGAAATACAAATAGAGAAGCCGATAGCGCACTCATTTTGTTATTAAATTGCTAGGAATATTTTTAAAACTCAACCAGCCATTGATTGGCTATCCATGCATTAAGTCAAGTAAGGAAAAACGGAGTTTCTGAATATATGTGTCCACAAATAAGGAATAAATATTTGGCTTCGGATGGAAGAATAAGTTCTGTAAGGAAAACGATTCTTGTGCAGTGGATCTGCATCATCAGAAAACAATAACTACGATTAGTCTGTAGCATTCACCGATGTAAGAATGACGATTGCTCAATGCTTGTAATCAGTGATTCTAAGAAAGGTTAGAAGGATGATCAGTAATCTGAATTGAAAATGAAATGAAAGGCTAACGGATTTAATTATTTTTTCCTTTCAGTAAAGAACATTATGGAACAAGGTGATGATTTATTTGGTGTGTAAAATAATAAAAAAAGAAACAATGAAGCTTTTTGTACATAAGCAATGTGAATTGCGTCAGTTCGTTTGAGTTCATAGTTTTAATAATACACAGTATTATTGATATAAACTTGTATAGTTTGAAGCTGAGAGTGCCTCCGATCTAGTTCAACATTAATTCGGTATTCAACTGTCATTTTAAAATTCAGTCTTCCTGGAAATTTATAAGAAATTCAACTTATAAAAGAAATTGTTCTTTTCCGTCCGCATCATTGTCAAATTTATGAAGCGTCATTATTCGAGATGCTGTATATAATAAATGAAATCGAATAATAAATAGAATGCTGCTGGCCTCCTACATACGAGGTCGACAATAAATGTACATTGCAAACGTATGGCGCTTTCATACTTCTGATCGTTTCAAAGTATCAAACAGTCCGATTGGAGACAAACGTTTCTATCCAAAGCGCATACAGCGATTGGTATAATTCAGCTATGCAGCTGCAGCATGTTGGCTTGCCCTACGATCTACAGCCGAGAGCAACATCTGCCTTTTCCCACCTTAACGATGACGCTTTACATAAGGCATCCAAAGTGATGATTTGAGAGGACTTTTTCCAGATTCTTAGAGCAAATGTCAAGACTTATCCATATATGTCCAGTAAATATATTTTTACGAAGAATGTGGTCGTAACAAAGGTGGAGCTGCTGATTTACTGTATACGGATGAGTAAAATAAATATTGATGTATTGTGAAGATCAAGTCATCGTGAGAAATTTGCATTCCATGTGTTTTGGATCAATATAAACGAAGTAACAACATCCAAATATATTCCGGTTCGAATTTTGTACATCCATTTAAAGATCCAAAGTTGTTTTATTCAAGGTATATCTTACGCAGGTGAGTCAATTTTGTCAACATCTATCATCGAGTGTTTTTATTATCCTTCATATTTACAAACAATTGAACAGATGAACAAACGTTTACTTTTGAATCGATGTTAAAATAAACACCAGACATTTTCAGCAATTTAAAATGTTATTCTATTATACCGTTAGGAAAACAAAAATTCTGATATAGTTTCTTGTGTGTTTACTATTAACAAACATTTCCATACACATATTAAACTGGCAAAATTAATGAATATAAAGTGCGATGTCAGTTAACAAGTGAATTCACCATTTACGCAATGTACACTGGTTCGCATCGAAATTGATCAATGGCGTAGCTTTAAATTTAAGTATTATTCAAGTTGACGAACTATTATATATACAACGTAGATGATATGAGCGACCCGAAAAACAATAATTGTTCATCCATATATGAAAGAAAATTGCGTCTGGAAACCGACAACAATAAGAGTGTAAGAACAATTGTAATTAATTTTATAACAAAGATAACAGCCTGTTTGATGATAGGTTTAGATTGTGTGAATCATCTACCCACACGTGCGGAAACGATAGAAATCAGGAATTGTGGATACGGAAACAACCACAGAAAAACCTTGATATTTGTTAGGTACAATCAAGAAAAAATAAGGCAAATTCGTTCCATTATTGTATGCTGATTATTTGTCTAGTAGCGAAAGTAGTTTCAATTGTTAAGCAAACAATAAAATGAAAATATTGTTGG
>JACCGJ010020047.1:0-86123 GCA_013407085.1 Atriophallophorus winterbourni
TACTATGGGAATGAACCGACATCAATGGAAAGAGTGCATCATCTCTATTACTCCCTGACATTTTCCTGTTGTTCAAAAACTTTATTTTAAAAAATAAAAAATGATGTGCGTAAATGGACAAAAAATTAACCACTGTTCCCCTCTCACTGTTTCTAACCGATTTGTACTCCTACTCGCTTTGTACATTTCATTGTTTCTGTTGAACGGCACCATATCTGTATCAAATTGTGCAAATATATATATATATATATATATATATAGATATATCTATATTTAATTTTTATTGTGTCATAATTATTTAAACCGGTATTGTTTTATAAAAAAATCACAAAATCGCAAGCAGTAAAACTACAAAATCAAAGCTGCTTTTTGCGCATTTGCTTTTGCATATTCCGCTTGCCTGCCTTCCCTTTTTCACGCGCTTGCTTATCTGCTTTTCCTGCTTTATATTGCTTGGCACTTTATCTGGCTCCAGACTTGTGCTTCATGATAATGATGATTTAGCCGCATCCTTTATCTGTCTAGTCGCAAGCTAATTTGTGCGGTCCAGCAGCCTTTTATTGCCGCGTCCCACATAATCCCTGCAATTGTGTTTCAACTTTCCCCGGTAGTTGCGCGCAGAGTAACTGAGTGTACGTTACTCAGTGTAGCTCTGTAATTTTTCTTAGAAAATTTTATGCCCAATATCCGATTTCTAATCGAAAGCTTAGTACTGGAGAACTTACTGAAGACTTACATCGCACAATAGCATATCCAAAATCTATGTAGTTGTTGCCACCTCTGCAGCCATCATTAATAGTTATTTAGTCTATTTAGGACGAAGTTGGCTTTCATCCAGTGATGCCAGGTTGTGCATTGCTATCTTTTATGACGATAGGGCTTACTGCTTATGAATAATTGAGATTATGCACAGAAGTATAAATGAAGCGTTCGCATTTATCGGTATGCTGGTTTTCAGAACCGAACATATCACCTATTTATAATACATATTCACCAAATTCACCCAGCGTGGCATCCATATCTTCCGCTAAGGCAACGATCTCGACTGTTTTTATCGTCGTCCGAATTAACGTTAGTCTGAGAATAATGTGGATACAATAAACTTACATCTTTTATTGGAAAGAATTGATTCTGGTCCAATATTCGTGGCTAGCCTAACCACACACAGCCCACTATTACGAAGATTTCAGTCAATCATCTAGGATTTCGCACGTGAATTCAGCACTATACCAATACTGGCGTATCCTGAGACTGGACCGGTGCGCTGAGACTGGACCTTGACGTGGTGCAGCGGCTTGCGTGCCTCGATGATCCATTGAGCTATACTGGGTGATGTCTTCGTGGCTTCTTCAGAGTTACTCATACCAGGTTGGTCAATGGTGAGAGGCCAGACAAGCACAGTCTCCTTACAACGGTGATGTCGGAGAATGTGGTGCGTTTTTGCCTAGCAAGTAGACTCCCTATAAAAGCCACAATCACCAAAGACGATATCATAACGTGGCGGACGTGACTCGCCACTGCCAAAAGTCACCAATGCTCCAATGCTCCTTGTTCCTCGTGGACATTGTATACCAGGAGAGGCATATGAATCCGCAAGGATCACCGGCTCGACTGGTTTGAAATGATGTCGGGAGTCCCTGCTTGGTCTCTACCTCGGGAAGGGCTTGTGATCTGTCTACAGTATCCGGCCCCGATAGGTGCGATCCTTAATCTCTCTCCGCTGCCTTGCGGGTTAGGCTTTCGGGCCAAAGGCTTGAAGTGGGAGCCCTCAAGATCAACTCCTCTACTTCGGCATGGGCAACCGGGTAGTATCACGCCCACACCCAAACAATAACAATTACAATCCCAGAAACTCTCAACTCTATGTCTTCAATTGCTTCTGTCACCTTTCCTCCACATGTTACCATCCCCGATTTGCTCTCCCTACCTGATGTACGACTCATGCTGTCTAGACAGCCGTCGATTGCTGCAACTCTTCTAAGCCCGCGGGTTTCATTCAGGTTAGCTTCGTTTAACGTTCGGACCTTGCTACAACCGGGACAACAGGCCGGCCTTGCACGAACGCTCGAGACGTTAGGCATTGATATCTGCTGCTTGTCGGAAACCCGTCTCCGTGACACAAGCGAAGTCTGTCAGTTGGTCTCACCAGCTGACCCAGACAGCAGATTCCACCTGCGCCTCTCTAGTGACCCGGATGATTCCTCTACCGGATTGGCTGGCGTCGGTATCGCGCTCAGCTCCCGTGCTGAGCACTCACTCTTAGAGTGGATTCCCGTTGACAGCAGACTGTGTGGTGCATGATTTCGTGGCCACTGTCAGGTGATCAGGCGGTGCGAAACGCGGAGGGATTTGTTTGTGATTTCTGCCTACGCTCCAACGGACTGTAGTGAGAATCTCAGTAAGGACAACTTCTATGACTATTCATTACTATGGAATGCGGTTCTCAACCGTATCATTGGGAGTGAAGTCATTATGACCAAGTATGAAATGACACAATTTAACCAGGGCAATTTTGTGTAATCATATCACAGATAATTACCAATCCCATTTGGGCATGGTGGTTTTGTACGGAAATATAGTACTGTAATGTCGTTATCTATCCAGGTGTTATCTGCAGTTTCATTACCTTTGTCCGTTCCGTGTATCTCTTTTACGTCTTGTTCAACCAGTGACTTCATACAGACGTACACAAGCTTTACATGCTTGATTGTAGTGAAGATTCGAAAATGTATGCTATCGGAATATTCATATTCGCAAGACAACCATTATCTCCATGTTTCGCTTTTCAAACGATTCGTAGACTGCACCGGGCAATTATTCGCATCTGCTCGTAAACGCTACACCACATACTAGTTGCATGCTTGTTTATCAACCGTAGCGCTTTACGTATCCATAATATTTGTCAGTAATACCTTGACGGGCGAGGTGCCTTGCGCTCCGTAGTATTAACGTTGATGTTCTCACGTTCTCCGATATGTCAGTTGGTGTCTTGCTATGAATTTATTTGGAAGTTTACTCATACCTCGTCTATATTTTATCCAATCTGCTTTTTGCCTATTCACTTGCATATAACTCATATAAACTCTTTTCAGGTTGACCCATGTCCAATTTATCAGAGTTATTTTCGACAATCAAAGAAGCTAGAGAGCTGGCTCTGCTAGGAAACTATGAAAGTTCTATGACGTATTATTCCGCTGCCCTTGCACAATTGAGAAAAAATTGTTTGACTCTCCGTGATCCTCACACAAAACAGCAGTGGCAAATAGTAGGTTTCCATTCGTAACTTTTACATAGATGTGTTTATCTATGCAGTATCGTGTCACAGTGTTACGCACGGATATGCATTCGTGCAGTACTGTTGTACTGTAATGCATTAATTTACCAACGGTATTGAGCCGCATGCAAAATTACGCCAGAGTCTCATAACCATTTTTATTTCTTGTGTCTCTCTAGGCCTGGTCAACCTGACACTATCTTAACCCACATGCAGTCAATAACTGTGCGACGCTTTGCGTAAATCAAGTTTAATGATTTCATACATACGGCTATTGGAACTAATCGTTTGATAAACTTTCATTGTTACTTGCCGCTTTATGTATGAAATTACAAGCATGATCTTGGTAAAGTACCGCAGTCATAAACTGTTCGTCGATTAGAATACTGTCAGGTTGCCCATGCCTAGCAGCACGCTGCTGGTCCCTTGTTAGTTGTTTGCCACAGAATTACTGCATGATTGCACATTCGTATCGGGTTGTGCGATATGATTCAACATTGCTTGTCCAACTTTTGCTATCGCTTGAGGTGGCTACGAAATGAATTCGCAAAGCATACAATTAAATTTGTCGTACGAGCAGCGTCAACTTGAGAATACTCATTTGTAAATTGCGAAATTGATGAATCACAATTCTCGAGGTTCCTACCTGGACATCTCAACTTCAAGCAATTTTCTAACAGTGGAGCAGTTCTCGTTTTTATATCCCGTTTGTGCGTATTTTCTCTGTCATGTGGGGCATCACAAATCGCTGAACCATAAAAAGGTGGGACGAAACCTCAGACATACAATGGCGTGAATTCCCGGCAATTATTATTTGGCGTCGCTCAACCGATCCATCACTGCTCTCTTACACACTACTTTACTTTACTTTTGTGCGACTATCTCCTCCTGGAGGATGAGTCGACTTCGTTGACGTCACGGATTGCAGCCACCCACGCTCGGTGGTTAGAAGCGAGATCCGCGCAGATTTTAAGCCAGGCCCGATCCCACGTGCGCCATTCGTAAACCGATCGTAGACCAAGCAGCTCCACATCCGATTTCACTTGTCCTCCGCAACGACAACACCATTCTGCGCCATTCTTACACACTAGCACGCTACCATGGTGTACCTTTTCCCCTAAACTTTAAACTAGCCTATCTGTATAAGGGCGATTTGTTTAACAATTCTAACATTTAGTTATCATAGTTTAGATTAAAAAATTGTCAATATATTATTTCGGTGCTGTCAACTCGGTCTATCAAACCATTTCAATTCCGAATCCGATTGTTTACATTAAAAGTAATTGCGTCCAAAATGGATGAAAAACATAATTTATAATTGTAGAGATTGCTGTATTTTATCACTCATGTTTCGATTTGATTTAACCTCGCAGGATTGTCTAATACTTTTTTGATGCTCTTGTTTTTAAATACTACTCAATTGGTGTAAGGCACGCCAGGAACTCAACGACGAATACGAAGCGGTCAAGGATGTGAGTCGAACGCTCAACTGTTTTAAAATCGATGAAAATCCTTTTGTATTCGACGCTTTCGCCAACCGCGGAAATCCCCGAACTCCACATGAGGAACCGACCCGTGATCCCGATGTTTGGCCGCCTCCTCCACCCCTTGATCGTCGCCCGCTTTACTCTCAGCAGAATAATGCCCCAAATTACCGTTCTTGTGTTAATCAACCGAACGCCACAAGCTCGGGGAGTGGAAATAGGGTAAGCGCTCCGGGTAGTCAACCAATGTCACGTCGCAATGCTAAAGACGTTCCATCCAAAGGTGCCGGCGGCAATCGTGGTAAAGGAACTGCTTCGACTGGAGGTCAGTACCTGTCATAACATTTAAGCAACTCATGAAAATATTAAACATTTCACATCCCCTCTTTTCTAAACGACCACTATATTTCCTGTTCACTTCACTTTATTGTGTTGTATGCGGTTTGGTATGATATATGGTTAGTCGGACCTCGCAAGGCTCATTGAACCTGATCTTACTGTTTCCACCTGATGACGGCAAACAGCCAGAAACCGGTAGTGGTGTGTAAGGGATGGGGATGTGAGCACCACAATACATGTGGGTAATTGTATTTAGTGCTAAATGTATCACGAGTTCCATTGTTGTGTTTATTAATAAACAATTTAATTTCCAGATTGATTCGTTTTCATTCTGGTTATATTCTTCTATTAACCATACTCCGTAAACCTGTACAAATCCACCGGTGTTAATGATTGCCTGAATCGTAAAATTAATGTAACCTCTGGTGCTTACTTCTTGATTTCGACGTATTTCTAATCATTTGAGGTGGTTTATTGATTTCTATAAATCACACTAATCCGAGATCTCGTTTCCTTTTATGAGCTTTTTATTATAAAAATTTTGCTGTCACATTTTCTGTACTACAAGTTACTCTTATTTTTCTGTAGGCCGTAAAGTGAAGGCCGTGAGTGGTCAAGCGGGTGACTGCTCAAACTCCGAGGAGCGCCGATTTGACCCGGTTGGTTACGACAGAGATCTGGTGGAAACTCTGGAGCGCGACATCATTCAACGTAATCCTGACGTTCGTTGGGACGATATTGCCGAGTTGGACGACGCGAAACGCTTACTGAAAGAAGCGGTTGTACTACCGATGGTTTTGCCGAATTTTTTCAAGGGCATACGTCGGCCTTGGAAGGTAAACAGCTCATCTATTAATCGTTGATCGATATTCTAACTCATCGATCGATTCTTATTAAGCCGTGCTGAGTAGATGCCTCCAACACTCAGATTGCAAATTTATTGTTTAGCCGTGAGGGCTTTTCAACCCTCACGCTATTTTTTAACCCAAATTTTCGGTCATCTGTTTATGCACGCAATATGCTTATTGTTTTTAATCGAACATTTCGATTGATTGTCGCACAAATATTCGCTTCCAACATTTCTTTCGTATCGAACTGGTTTTCGGATGAAGTATCAATTATTTTTCAACGTTACAATAAAATGGGCTCACGGTATGAGGAGTTTGCGAGTACACAAATTCAGTGCAGTGGACCTTCACCCGAAATTTCTCCCCTTTTTACTAATATCTCTCATCGGCGCAACATTCTATCGTGCTGCTTCATCATTTCAACTATTCGTTCGCTTAGATTAACATTTTTCCGTTCGCTGCTAGTCATTCACCTGTTCATTCGTCCAGGGTGTGCTGATGGTCGGTCCCCCGGGTACCGGCAAAACGTTACTCGCCAAAGCCGTTGCGACCGAGTGTGGCACCACCTTTTTCAACGTATCCAGCTCCAGTCTGACTAGTAAATGGCGAGGGGAGTCCGAGAAGCTGGTTCGTCTTCTGTTCGAAATGGCTCGATTCTACTCACCAAGTACCATATTCATTGATGAGATTGACTCCATTTGTTCTCGACGCGGCGGTGAAACGGAGCACGAGGCTTCCCGTCGTGTTAAATCGGAATTGCTGGTTCAAATGGACGGTAAGTGTTCCCACTGTGCAACTATGAAATCCCAAACCTGAACTCGGACACTCCCACACATAGTTTTCAATTCATTGGGGCTGTGGCAATCAGGCTGCTCATGACTAGTTATATTTTGAAAAGAATACTGACGGGTAGGCTTCAGCAAATTGTCATACGGCATTATTTGTAGCTAATGCACTCCCATTCTCCCACTGTAGGTTATACTGGCTATTCGTTTAGTTTAACAGTCGTTATATGCGGCTCTGGGCTAATTATATGTCGTTTGAATGGTCTTTCAATCCTCGTCTGAAAAATACCGTTTCCCATTCTGTTGTCATGATTACGAATCCTGCTTTATTACAGTCACCAGTCAACTACAATACATTGATAACCTCGCATGCTCCAACCCTGTCGCGGTTGCACCTTTGAGAGAAATGTGTTCACTTAGCAGTAAAATGTCTGCGGCATTAATTGAGTGGAATGTGTATGCATTGGACCTATCGTGTATTCCTAATGCAAAGAAATTGGAGTGCGATCGGTCAGAGTTTCCGACACAGAAGCCTCGACAAACCAAGGGACAGGAAACATGACTAAGTAGCATTACACCCTACTACCTCTGTTTTGACCTTACCGCTAAGCAGCCCATATGGTATGGTATAGAATGAAAGCACAAGCCTGATCCAGGCAAAGTGGCGCACAGTCAGAGACTGCACGTGGGCTAAGATACTGTCAGGTTGCCCGGGCCTAGACAGATATCAGGGGTAAATAGAAATGGTAGTGAGACTCCAGCGAGTTTCAGCGTGCAGCTCGCTACCGTTGGCCAATCAATTTAGCACGATGTTAGCCGCACTGCGCATAAATGCTGCACGATTGCACATCCGTACACAAACAGCCTATAGTAAGCCTTGTATGTTAACTCACAGCGACATTAATCGCAAAAACGAATTTATTAACTAGTTACATGATGTTAGATTAATCCTCACAGGTAATGACTTACAACAAAGTACTAGCCCCAATTTCATTGATGATATTACTCCTAATTTTCGATCTTGGCTTTGGCGACGCGACAGTTTCTTAGCCTGCATGCAGTCTGGCAAACTGTGTGGCAATTTTTTCTGCTTTCAGGCTTGTGGTTTAGTACATACATGTCTGTCTAGGCCCGGGCAACCTGACAGTAATATCGCCCACGTGCAGTTTCTGACTGTGCGGCACCTTGCCTGGATCAGGCTTGTGCTTTGATACCATACATACGTGTACAGATATAAAAGCTGCACTTTTTACAAGTCACCGTGTTGAGGTTATTTGTCAATATAGCTTAATACGGGCATCTTCCTTCAGCATGAGCGCTCTTAAAACAGAAGAACATATGTTTTTTCGATCGTACATGTTAGACCAACTAGAATGGTTTATATAATATGGCACTCTTCCGTGGTGTACAAATGCATTATCTAAATTTATAAAACTTCTAAAAATTTATCTTTTTAGTATCGGAACCTCACTCTCTGTGCTTGGTTGCTCGTGTTCTTTTTTATCCTAATTTTACCTATAAATCTTGTTTATTTTCCCATAATTGGTGTTTTCAGTTTCTTCTCATCTTTACACTGTTGATTGCTCTTCGCTAATTGATTTGAGAAAGCTTTTAAAAGTGAATACTTGATTCCACACTTTTTCTGTTTATGACTTACACTTGTGGCGGTTTCCTTTGTTTCAAGCGAGTTTACTGGCTATTCTTTTGCTCCCACATGTCACTTTGTTATTTTATTTTTCTAGATATTTTGATGATATGTTTGTATCTTTTCCTGATTGTTCTTTCATTGGCTGGGTGGCCTTGGTACGCCCACTCATGAACTTTGTCCTCTCAGGCCTATATTTTCATGGGCTTATTCACTACCTCGTTGTGAGTCGAATTACTGGCATACTTTTTTTAAATTTACCATCGTCATATGTCGTTTTTCTGTCCCGTTTCTCGTCTGAACATGCATTTCGTTCTATTTCAGGTGTAGCCGCTCCGTCCAGCCAACAAGATGATCCGACGAAGACAGTAATGGTCTTGGCAGCGACTAACTATCCATGGGATATCGATGAAGCTCTCCGGAGAAGGCTGGAGAAAAGAATATACATCCCCCTTCCCAGTGGTGCGTACTTGTTAATTTACTGTCATAAAACCTACTTTACATGTCTGAACTGCTTCCTTTCTATTCATTGTATCACAATACTCGCCCATGATATAAAGCGTGATTAAGGCATTTTGTATTCCGTCTCAAACACCGTCTCATAGTCGCTCAGTTTGTTTTCGAGCTGTTTTAATTTGACAGCAGAGCTTTAACCCCTTACTTTGAACTATTAAGCAGCAACGGATTTTGTACTTGTCCTTTTAACGAAATACATTCTTACATCGATGTTGACTCCATGCAGTGGAATACATAGATAATGATTCAAATTGATCTACGCTTTTTTAGACAGCCGCTGCTTCAAGGGTGTACTTGATACGTCAGTGGCAACGAATGATTGATCTAATACTGCAACTATAATCATTTTCGATGCCACAGAGAAGTTAGTGTAAAATTTTGGCGAAATCACCTTGGTGCAAAATGTCCGTTTGTCGATTGATCAACGAACCCGCTGTTTCATTGGAAAGAGATGTAAGTAGATGGTGTTCACCTTGTGTTCGCCGAGCTTGCGTAGTTGTTCTTGGACGTTTCGTCATCAGGCTAGATGACATCATCAGCAAAACCTCTTTCAAAGCGTCTTGCAGTTTGAATTCGTTGGTTATTATACTGTTTGCCTGTCCGTTCACGGTCACTCCCGCGGATTGATCGAGTTCATGTTATGCCTTCTCCGTGAGCGGTTTCTCATTGGTCCATATGTTGCAGCCAGTTGGAGATGCTGGTTAATTGAATTTGATGTTGAGTGCCACGCTTCCAAGAATTCCCGAGCCCGTCGGTCGTTTCCTCTGGCTAATATTCTTGTGCGGTCCCAGTCGAACTCATATCTGTCTAGGCCTGGGCAACCTGACAGTATCTTAGCTCACGTGCAGTCTCTGACTGTACGGCACTTTGCCTGGATCATACTTGTGCTCTCATACATACATACATAATCTAATCTTTCTACTGCATTTTTCGTTTCATTTGATGTTTTATTATTGAAATCACATACCGCGATATCATAAATGTTGCTCGGCCTCATTGCCAGAGTCGACCTAAGGTTGCTTCTTTTCCTATTGGTGAATAGTTTCACAGTCCTTTCAAACATCATTCTTTCAAGGCTCACTGAACCTGATCTTACTGTCTCCGCCTGATGACGGCAAACAGCCAAAAACCGGTAGTGGTGTGTAAGAAATGGGGATGTGAGCACCACAATACATTGGTCATTTTTATTTTATTACCCTTTAAGATGTGCCTCTTGTGTTCTCATTTTCTCAATATATTTTGTATCTGAATCGATTTCTTTTAGTGACTGCAAGGCGTGTATTGCTGGACATTAGCCTCAAGGAAGTTCCTCTCTCAGAAGATGTTGATTTGGGCATTGTGGCCCAAAGTTTAGAAGGATATTCTGGAGCGGATATCACTAACGTGTGCAGGTTTGTTCATCAGATTGATTGTCGTGCATTTTCAATTCGCCATTTGCCCTGTTCTCGGTTGTGGTTTCCGTCCATATTTGCCTTTTATTTCCCTTCCCGTTGCATATTTCTGGCGGTACATAGTATTTCATGAAAATTCGTTGCGTTAACTACCACAATACCTATCTGTTTGGCACTTTCCTTGCCATCCCGTTTTTCTGTGAAAAATAGAACGATGCGAGAGTTGAAATGAGTACGAATCAGTTCAATCCCCATGTGCTGGGTTTTCTCTCTCTCTCTCTCGCCAATCTCGATAAGCAATGACGATGCATCAAACATTGATGTAATTGTATTCGTTGTATACAGTCAGCATTTGCCAATCGTTTTCATTTGTGAAAGCCATTCTCCGTAATACTTATCCGGAAATTTTCAAAGTTTGTATAGCTGATTGTTACAGGCTCGGAGTCGCAATGACGAGGTGTTATCAGCTCAAACTCCCATATATTTAAACTTTTAATTCAGACGCAAGGAAATCCCTGAGTGTTTGTTTACTAGACTCGACTAAGTTCTTTTAGTTCGAATTCTATTCAGCTACTTCTTAAAGCGTGTTCCAGCTGATGCATAATATTGCGACAAACCAATGTTGAAAGTTTATTCTTGTTCTTATGTGTGGTGTGTGAAATCACAGACCTTTGCGTATAGTCACGAACTGTAAACGAGCTGTGCCCAAGCCTAGATAGATGAAAGAAAAACAGAATGACAATGTGGCTTGATTGTTTTCCTGCATGCAGCTGCAAATCAATGTAGCATGATATTCGCCACGCAGTACAGAATTGATGCATGTTTATAAATCCCTGAACACGTGAAAGGTTTAGTGAACAATCGTTTGTTTCAGATATTCAATTGGTTTCCACCTTCAAGTTTTACATTACGCGGGTGTGCGCTTACTTTCCTTTAACATGCTACTACTCGTTTTACATCACCATTCGGCTAGAAATTAAAGTCTGGTATCCACAGGCAACTTGACTGCTTAACCTAGCGCTTCAACCGTCCTACAGACTCGGGTCGCCTTATTCTTGTTGTTTTACTTCCATCCCACTGTTACTGTCGTCCTATTCTTGTTCGCGATCGTGTGCTGTGAATCGTTTACATTATTTTGTTCGATTTTTTTAATTTTTACCGATTAGACGGATTCATCTTAGGTGTCTCTTGAACACACCATCACACGTGTTTGTCCGAATGCACCCAATTATTTCAATCCTGGATGGAATAGTATACGGCTATACTTGACGCCGTCTTATATATGTTGGGTTATCTTTCCCTGAAACAACTATAAGAAAATTTTCGGGATCAGCGTAAGCCATTATACGCTGTTTTTCTTGATTTAACGAATGCATTTTAATACGTCAACAGGGAGGGTCTCTTCAAAATGCTTGATCCTATAGGCTGTCCCTCAAGACTGCTCAAACTCGTTATTTGGTTCCACTCTGACATGAAGGTCTCAGTCCATTTTAACGGTTGCAGTGCATAGCCCTTTGAAACTCGTCGAGGCGTCAAACAAGGGTGTGTTCTTGCTCTCACGCTTTTCTGCATTTTCTTTCATCTGCTTCTGATGCACGCTTTTAGAACGAGAACAGAATGTATTTAGCTACGCACGCGAAGTGATTGCAAGCTTTTTTTATTCTGAACAGGTTGAGATCACAAACCACGATATGGGATGTGCTAATCCGTGGCTTGCCTTTTGCCAACGATGCAGCCATTATTGCTCACTCCCAAGACAACCTCCATTCGCTAATGGACTGTTTTTTCCTCGGTATACAAACACTTTGGGCTAACAATCAGCATGAACAAGACCAAATTCCTTTATCAAGGGACTTCATCGCCTCCAATCATCACTGTTGAAAACTGTCAGCTTGAATCAGTACATCATTTCACATACCTTGGTTCAAGCATTGCGGATAGCCTCTCGCTAGACACGGAGATTGATAAGCGGATTTTCAGAGCAACTGTCATTCTGTCGCGATTGAACTCTCGTGTTTGGGAACCGCAAGCTGACTGTAAAGACAAAGATGTTGGTGTACAGTGCGTGCTTACTAAATGCGTGCATACTAAATCTTGAACATATCGTGGATGGACAGAGTGACTAACACTGAAGTGCTTTCCAAAGCTGGTCTACAGAGCATGTTCACCCTATTGCGACAGCGCCGCCTGCGGTGGCTTGGTCATGTCTACAGAATGGAAAATGGTCGTATTCCGAAGATCTACTCTATGGTGTGTTGCAATTAGAAGTCGACCATTGGGTAGACCGTACTTGCGGTACAAAGACGTTTGCAAAAGAGATATGAAAGCTCTTGGTATTGACCCTGCGAGTTGGAAAGAACTTGCTCATGACCACTCACATTGGATGCATTGTGTAAAGCGTCGTTTGCAGGCTAGAGCGGAGTAGATACTACTCATGGCTGCTGAATGCAGATCACGCCGCTGGCGTGCAACTGACACCCAACGACCGAGTTCTGTCTATCGTTGCAAGCGCTGCGGGAGAGATCGCTCCTCCCGAATCGGACTGTTTAGTCATTCGAAAAGCTGTGAAACATAAAAATTCATGAGATTGTGATGTACATCCATGGTCGACATCGACCGAAGGAGGTCAACAACAAGTGCCTTGCAGAATGTCTCTTCGGGGAATAAAGTTTTGAATATTTTTAACGAAGCTCTTGTGTTCTACTTATATTCCCATCTTCCGTTGTTACTTCTTATCCTGTTCATTCAAACGCACATGGTTTTTTCTTGGTTTCTCGTTCGTCAGAGATGCCTCGATGATGTCCATGCGCCGAGTCATTGAAGGCCTTTCGGTCGAAGAGATTAAAAGTTTGAACACGGCCACGCTGAATCAACCCACCACGATGGCAGATTTTCAAGAAGCAATCTCAAGGGTGTGCAAGTCAGTGTCCGCATCTGATGTGGAAAAGTACGAGAAATGGATGAGCGAATACGGGGCGGCGTGAAACTTATTTATCTATTTTAATACCATTGTTTAGGGAGTTTTCAATTCGAGATCTCATTCAAATATACCCTGACCATTTGAATCAGGTTTCCAGTCACTCATTGGGGACTCTATTGAAATATTTCTAATTGGTTATTACGTACGTTCGCAATTTTTATGCAATACATACACTTCATGTGGATTAAGTAGAATACGTTTTTGGTAACGTTTCACTTTTGACACATAAGCTAGTCAGTACAATAAAGTGCGAAATTTATGTTACTGATACCGGTCGCAGCCCGTCCGAAGTCTGATGGAGAAGGGCTTATATTTTGCAGCTAGTAAGAATGCAATGAAGCCCGAGGAACATATGCAATGCATTGAAGTAACACTAAGTGAAAATCCTAATAGCCAAGGTGATACAGTACAATACGGTAGCTTTGGTGATAATTTAACTGTAGACAGAATCAAGTGTAAACATTTCACCAGTATGTTCATCCGACATACCGTCAGGTAAATTCATACAAACATTGAAGATCACAAGGTGCGCATTAGGTAACGTCCTTCGGATGAGAGGTTGCAATCAGATTTAATCAAGTGCTCAGCTGAAATATTGTTAAAAACTTGTCGCAGTGTGACATTTGGCAGTCAAAGTGTACTGCTGCGTATCATTGAGCCATATATTGTGCGTCTGCGCGCGGTGCGGTTGAAATCACTAGATGGAACGTAGCGGCTAACGAAATCGACGGAGCCTAAATCATCCTTCAATCGTTGAAGTGCCACACGCTGAATTACGTGCCCTCGAATGTAGCATCGACCCATAATTAGCTTTCAGTCATTTTAAACTAGGTACTAGTTGAAGTTCAGCTCCACTCAGGCATTATGTCTAGAATGAGCCCAATGTTAGTGGCCAGCTTAAACGTTTAATATCCGGTATGCAATCTTGCATCACTAATGGAAAATATGAATGCCTATACTTATACACGGTGAGAGGATTTGCTCCTATACAAAATCTCTTTCACTCTAATATTCACAGCAATATGGAGTTCAGAATTTCAACACTTGAGGATCATTAATCAGCAAAGCCTACATAATACAATGCAATACAATATATAAAAAAGTAGAACAGCAGTACCAAATTTCATATGAGCTATTTCGTGCTCTGTCATTGGTTAATCTCATCTTACTTCCATGGAGTTGGATGCGCCCTAAAAATCAGGCTGTTCTGAAATCATGCGCAGACAATCCTTGAACGTTGGCAAGAGGTGTGGTGTAGCTACATCGGCCGGAATTGCGTTCCAAGATTCAGTTGCTCGTCGTGGAAATCTATGCAATTTTGCAAGACGATAGGTTCGTTGGTCGCATTATCAAAATCGGTCACTCTATGTTTGGCAATCAGGGAAAACACTGAAAAGTAATTTGAGGTAGAGTTACACATCTTTCACAACAGTCCGATAAAGGATTATCATTTCACCACGAACTCTGCGGTTCTGGATACGGCAGTTTGAGTTTTCTGGAACCGATTCAGATTGTAAGTCCTTACACAATTTCCATACGGTAAACGCCGCTAAACGACCATTCTCAGGGATCGATTAAACATACGAGGTGAAGAGTAACCGCGTCATTCGAATTGACTTAATCGCAAACTTCACTTTATTGCCAATAAGCAACTTAAGACGGTTGAGCTGGAGGTATCAAAATTTCAAATAGTTATGGAGCAGTGTCGTTGTGAAGGGGTATAGCGTTATTACGCTTGTTGCTTTACTGCTCTGCTTGGTTTCGTTACACCAAAATAGCCTCAAGTTTTATAATCGAATAAGAGGCTAAAATGAAATGCAATTATTTGCATACTGTAAGAAAACTCTTGACTTCAACCACAACATCTCATTTGCATCATCTTCACCACTACCGATTTCGTGATGTTTGCCATAAAAGTGAAAGTCGGGCCTTCCGACAGGGGAAAATTGTTAACAATAATGTGAACTTGTAAGCGGCTGTTGGATAAGTTAGGCACGACCGAACTGTTTAATCACATGTGCCAACACATGGAAATGGGATTAAACACGGTGTGAATAAAATTACTCTTAGCACACATTTTCACCACACACACCATGATACTTTTCATTCTCTTTGCATTCATTATTTATGGAGAATTTGATCTGGATGTGTATATGTGAAATGGAAATGTTTGCAACTGTGGATTTTTCAATCCCATGGGTTTAACCCCATTTGCATGTGTTTGGGCACACATGGTTAGAAAGTTGGCCGTGTCAAACTTGTTTACTGGTTGTCGACAAGTTCAAATCTTTCATGGAAACTAAGTTTATGGAATTATAATTCAGGCAATATGACTTTTTGCTTACTAATATTGGTTAATTGGATTGTGGTAAATTAACCTGTTAAATTACATTTATGCATTCCTTGTAATTAGTAATCATAATCATTCAGTTCATTTGGGTTCAGTAGGCAGAAAACTGTAAGTGGCTGATTATCCAATCAAGCGTCCAGAATTTATGTTAATTAAAATCCTCTCACCAGCGTCCACCGCTGCCAAAGTTGGTATATTTTTCTTTGGTTTCCTCGTAGAATGCGATAGGCGATGATACCTCAAGATTTAGCCAGACCGTCTTTCGGTAGTAAGCTTTTTATAGCTGCGACTGGATATAAACACAAAAGGTTTCTCTTCATGAAGCAGTTCAGATGTCAGCTGAGGAGGAATTTTCGAGCATTCAGAAAGTAATAATAAATAAGATTCGTACAAAGAACCACGATTTTCCAATACAGAATCACAAAGCGGTACTTGGTCAAGCACTCAAGGCGTTTATAAACGAACAATAGATAGTGGTGTTCACATCCCCATCATTTTCACACCACAACCGGTTTCTTGCTATTCTTCGACATCAGGTGAAGACAGTAAGATCAGGTTCAGTATGCTTTGAAACAGTGGTGAAGTGGTAAACAAAAGTATACATGTAAGCCACTGTATAAGCGCCTTGAGCATTTGATCTAGTCACTTTGTGATTCTGTATTTGAACATTATTTTTGTAAGAACCCTAGAAAAAATTTGCATATAAGTATAACTTAGTTTACGACTTCATCATTGTTTCAAGGCTCGTTGATACTGAGCCAACTGTCACCATGTGATGACGGATAACAGCGAGAAACCGTTTATGGTGTGTAAGTGAATGGGATGTGATCACCATTAAATATAGATCAAATATATGCTTTCTTAATACATTGCCAACAATCGCTTTGTGATTCTGCATTATAAAATCGTGGATTTGTATGAACCGTAGACAACAGTGACATGCAATTATAATTTTGTTAACTACTTCACCACTGAAACTGATCTTACTGTCGTCACCTGATGACGGAAACCAGCCACACACCGGGTATGGTGTGTAATCGATGAGGATGTAAGCACCATTTTATAATGGTGATAATGTAACTGCAGTTATTGTGCTTTTCATTATCATGTTCGTTTCAATTATAGTAAACTTTTAACAAAAATATAAAACAGTTTCATACCAAAGTTATTATATACGTCCTGCAAACTCAGGTAAAGAAAAGATAATTGCTGCCACGAGGCATCCAAACCAATTTCGAAAGTTCCTACCGACGTGGATGCGATAAGGTTCTCAGCCCCACCTCTCTTACACTGAAAAGGTTTTGCCTAACATTCAGAAGAACGTGATTATTTGTGAGCTTTATCTTATGCCCTCTAGTTGAAGCGTTGAATGCTCAAGGAAACAGGTTTGACAACCATCGTCGCCTAGGCTTCCAGGATTTTAAAGCTTTCGATTAGATCTCCCCGTAGACCCCGGCGACGAAGTCAAAACAAACCGAAGAGAATTAGAGTTTTTTTTTGGCATTCTTGCATAAACATTCAATCATTTTGGTAGCGAACCGTTGGACGTTATTTTGTTGTTATATGTCTTTTTCGAAAGGGGCATGAAGTTTGCACGCAGTACTCCAAATATTGTCTGACAATCACTGTATATAAAGGGATAAATTCTCTCAGCGTTTTACATGTCAGAACAGATTTCTTCCTAAAATACTTTGCTGTAGCTCGTTGTGCAGGTAAGGCAAATTGCGCAGCCGCTGTTACTACTATGCACAAATGTTTAACACTCTAAACAAATTTGAGTTCAATCTCACCGTATTTTGCAGTCACTAATATTATGTCGACTACTGCAGACAACGAATGACATTAAATAAAGTTTAGAGAAAGATTCCAATCCTCCGATTTCATGATCCTTCCGATATCTCTAAACAGACCTCTCACAGGTTCCGTTTAATAAGACATCGTCTTCAATTCAATTTTAATGGTCTAAAAAGCATATAGCTTGACAAAAACCACAGAATAATATCGAAATTACGAATAACATGGGTAGAAAAACGGGATTTGTTTGCTTACTGAGCAGTTCAGGAATTAAGTAAAAATCCATGTGACAGAAACTGGTTTCAAAGTTTAAAGCTTTTATGGTGTAAAATATATAGGTTCAAAGTTTGGATTGGTCAACATGAAATTGTCCAAATTCGATTTGAATATATCCAAGTTGGGTTAATGTGCAACATTACAAGGTAGGTAGTTCCAGGTAAAGCATACACGTACAGAATAAAAGTACCTTCGACAGTTTAGTTCGAGTCGGGAATATGTACTGTATAGTCGTGACTCCGGCTGGTTCTGGGTGGTAGTCGCGTGAATAGTTGATTTAGGGGATGGTTGGGGGTATGCAGTATATTGAACATAAGTATCAAATCACCTCTAAGACGGTGGTAGCGAAAGTCGAATAGATTGAGACTTGCAATACGATCTTCGTATTGTTTGTGCTTCAAACCGCGTACGAGCTTGGTGGTCCGATGATATATTCTCTGCAAGAGGCTGATGTCCTTCTGTAGCCAGGGTGACCAAGCCTGAACCGCATACTCCATGGTTGGCCTCAAGTACGTATTAATTATTCGATGAACGGTTTGCTTAGTGAAACTTCCGAACACGCGTTTAGCAGTAGCAGTACTCGTGTCGTCTTTTCATAGACAGCTGTGACGTTATGTGACGGTTTCAAAGTGCTGCTCACACACACACCCAAGTCCTTCTCCTTGTCAGTGCTTTCAAGAATATGGGAACCAAGGGTGTAAAAGTACTCGAAGTGTCTTCCAACAGTCAATACCTTGCATTTTCTGACATTGAAAGGTAGTTCATTTCTAACTGACCAGTCTTGTAAGGCATCGAGGTCCAGCTGAAGCTCTGTGCAATCCTCAGTTGTACGTACTTGTGTCCACAGCTTGATGTCATCCGCAAATAACAAGATTTTGCAGCGAACAAGTTTAGGTAAGTCGTTAACATACATCAGGAAAAGAAGTGGGCCAAGCACTGATCCCTGCGGCACCCCACTCGTTACTGCAATAGGTCGTGATAAAGCACCATTAACCCTTACTCGAATTACACGGTCGCGGAGATAATCCTCAAACCAGGCTAGTAATGAACCCTTGATTCCACATAGCTTCATCTTTTGTAGTAACAGACTGTGGTTGACACGATCGAATGCTTTTGACATATCAAGATAACAAGCGTGTACTGTGAGACCTTTGTCTACAGCTTGTGTCCAGTCATCGAGGGCGAGCAGAAGGTTTGAAAGGCAAGAGTGTCTTTTTCTGAAGCCGTGTTGTTCGACTGTGAGCAAGCAATTGTCTTCCAGATGTTTTGTGACGCTGTTTGCTACGAGGCGCTCAATCACTTTAGAGATCACCGGTAGTAGTGTAACTGGCCGATAGTTGGATACTTCGGAACGGTTTCCTCCTTTGTGGATCGTGGTAATGATGCCGTTCTTCCAAGCACAGGGGACGAAACTTTGGGTTAAAGAGAGGTTGAACAAGTATGTGAGAGGCGTACACAAAGTATAAGCACAGTTTTTAAGAATCAACGGGGTAATTTCGTCAGCTCCGGGAGATTTTCTCGTGTTGAGATTTAGCAATGTGTGGAGGACACTCTCCGAGGTAATAGTTAGTTGTTGTAAAACATTTTCGGGTGAGATGACGGGAGTTAAGGGACAGGTAACGGTGTTTCGTGGGCTGAAGACAGTGGAGAACAAATGGGCTAGAACTTCGGCAGATTGCGATGCTGTGGTTGTTGTTCCATCACGTGTCTTTAGAGCAGCAACTCCTGGTTTCACCCTTGACCGGTTATTTATGATCTGGTAGAGAATTTTGGGGTTGGATTCCATTTTGTTGAGTAAATGATTTTGATAATTTAGTTTGTCATCAACAACGAGTTTGTTTACCTTATTTCTCAGCAAACGGAATGTCTCCCAACTCTCAACAGTGGTATCATGTCGATGAGCTCGCCATGCAGCATTTCGCAAGGTCAACCATTTTCGTGTTCGGCTTCTCAGCTTAAATGTATATCCATTTTTTCACCTTTGGAACAAGATGAGAGTGCATTTCAACGGCAAATTTAAGTTCGGTTATCATTCACTGCCACTGATCGTGCACGTTGTCGGACTTAAGACCAGGGTCTGTGGCGTTCAGAAGAGTAGATTTAAGTTGTGGAAAGTCAATTTTTCTAATCACCTTGTTGATGTCACTTGTTCTGATTGCCTGGCAAATATAGTCAAACGTAATAACTAAGTGGTCCCCGAGCCCTATTGGAGCTTCATAAGTGAGACTTTCAATCACGTGCTCTTTATTTGTCAGTATTAGGTCCAAGATAGACGGCGTATCAGTACCGATCCGAGACATCAATGAAGCCGGCTAATCCACCCGTGGAGCCAGCCGCACAAAAGTAAAGTAAAGTAAGTAAGTATCAGTACCACGAAATCGGGTATTGTTGAAAATATGGTTGTAGAGTGGAATTTCTTCTAGCAACTGTTGAAATAAAGCATTTAAGGAATTTTCTGGATGAACTGAATTTCCCTTAAAGTTCGGCAGATTAAAGTCTCCGATCAGTAGAAGTCTGCCGCGGTATCTGGTAGCCGCTAAGCGTATATTTGCAAGTAATGCTGAATTGTAGGCTTCGTCGGCTGAGGGCGAACGGTAAATCACACCCACTATGCATTTTTCACCTGCTGTTACATTCAGCGAACACCATAAATCATACCGAAAGCTCAATGGTGTATTTACTGGAATCCAATTTACCATGAAAACAGAAGATGACGGCTGTTTACCATTTATGGATGTTCAAGTGAAACGAAGGAACGTTGGAAACATGCGTCTACCGAAAAAATTACACACGGATCAAATACTGAACTTTCACAGCAAGCACCCAAACATTCACAATTGGACTTGAATCAGAACCCTATTCAAAACAGCTGCAACATATTGCAACATAAATCTACTGAGAAGAAAAGAAGATTATTTGTTCAAATTTATCAAAAGAATGGATATCAAAGAAGCTTCATAATACACAGCAAGTTCAATCGACCCCAATAAAGAAACCCAGGGTAAAACAGAACAGAAAGAACAATCGAATATCGTCTACAATATTAAATGCAGAGATAGCAAAAAAACTACATCGTTCAAACAGGTCGCAAACTGAGCACGTGAACATCGGTTGGCAGTAAGCAAACATGGTCGAAATTCACTAATCTCAATACATATTGACCAAATCAGTCTCCAATTCGACTGGGACTGTACAAAAATATTAGCCAAATGGAAGCGATCGACGGACTCGAGAATTCCTTGAAGCGTGGCACTCAATGACCCACTAAATTAACCAGCATCTCTAATTGGCTGCAACATATGGACCAATGAGAAACCACCTACAAAGAAGCCATGACATGAACTCGATCAACCAGCGGGATTGATGGTTAACGGACAGACAAACCCTATAAGAACCAAAAATTTCAACTTCGATACGCTTCGAAAGAAGTTCGGCTGATGATGTCATATAACCTGATGACGGAACACAATTTAAGCCTCATCCACACCGAGCTACAAATATTTTTCTCCATTGCTGAACGAATGGTCAGTTTCACAATCTGCGCTCTGGTATGATCTTGTAAATAATATCCTCTTCAAATTAGCTAGAATAAGCTCAAGCTGATGCCAAGGCTTCAAACTAAAATGTTTCCAGAAGAATTTGTGTTCATGTTTTGTTTGAATGTATTAGTGGCACAAAGACTGAACTATATGCACAATTTTTAAAGGTGTTGCCCGTTTTCATTTGTTATGCCTATCCCGAACGTCCCACTCATAGTTCAGCCAAGATTCGTGATGTGCGACCATTGAAATTATCGACAACTCGCATTTAAGGATTATTGTGGGACGATGATAAAGGGTATTATTTTCAGCCGATGTAACAGAGTGCATTGGTGCATAACGTTGAAAAATGTGATGGCATCGGTACTTGACTTCAGATGTACAGTCGAAATCCGTTCGCTTATACTGCTTTTCACAAAGCACACCCAACTTTAAGGAGTCGAGGCTTAATAGAGCTACTTTATTTCTATACAATGCGTAATATCTTCATTCCAACATATATGTGCCTGGTAGCCGCGTTGAGTCTCGGTCTTTTCTAGCACATTGCTAATGACAACAGATTTTCTTACATCACAGATCTTCAAAATGTCATCATGAAATACAGGAAGCATGAACTAGACATACTAAAATCGTAATTTAAACAGATTTCCCTGGTGGGGCTAAAAGCAATCCCCCTTTTGGTTGGTTCCTAATTCTATGCGAGACGACATTATCTTTGACTAAGGAATGTCCAGCTTGAAGATTTCTGCCAACTGCTAAAGCAGCCACAGGGGCTGAGCTCTACACCAGTCGAACCATACCTTTTAACCATTATCTGCTGCTTCCCGTGTTATTATCAACAACATTGGAATGGAGTGTGCTCTACATTGGCGTGCTGAAATGTAAGCCAGGGCAGTACACCACGGCTGTCACCCATGTCGTAAGCAGTCTTTCTCCACACTATTAAAACCAGAAATAGCTAGGCTGATACGTTTGTACAACAATGCCGTCACAAAAGTTGTCAGGACGAAATGCTTAACCGGAATCAGGTTCTGGATATCTCTTCTCGAGGTTAAATGCTAAAGCCTTTCGTACGTTTGGATATAACCAAAGGGCAGTAGATATTTTACATTTTGAAACGGTTTTTTTCTTCCTCTGGTGGACCGTTTTCATAGAGGTACAAAATCCACCTGCCTGAAGCAAACTGCTTTTGAAGCACCAGTCTTCATCCTTTTCGCTGTCGGTGGAAGCAGTTCCGACGTGTCACAGAGAAACGCAAGTGCAGGTCAAGTGATTACTTTGTCATAGGCTGTAGAAGCCGTCCAAAATAGACCACTTTTGAAATGGGGGCTTATCCCGAAACCCATTCCCGTTACGACAAACTTGGAACAATAAAAGATTGAAAATGTGGTTAATACAACTGAGATGCTGATGAACCACTCCTCCTGAAGTGATTAATGAGGTGAAAAATAAAAACAATTTTACCATCTACTATTGCCTATAGAATATTATTTCATCTTAATGCTGAAATAGAAGGTATTGTCAGTCAGTAAATCACACGTAGGTGTGAAAATAGAATTTTTGAAAACAAAATTAATTTATTCACTGCAACAACTGTTTTTTTACCGAAACTAAAAAATATTGACCTTGACAATTTGCAATCAGAACTCTCCTCAGAGCAAACTTCTTGGGAGGGGGCTGTGTAACAACGGTGTTTTAACGGATCGATAAGTATTTGACCTTGACAATTCACGCGTGTTACGTAACTGCTCTTCTGTACCGTTTTACACGTTTTGGCTACCGCGACACAATCTATATTGTACGGTCCGTTCCGTTCTCTCCTACCTTCGTGGGTCTTTATTGTAGTAGTCACCCTAATACAACAATTCGATCAGCAATCATGCATGTAACCACAAGCCTGATCCAGGCAAAGTGTTGCACAGTGAGACTGCACGTGGGCTAAGATACTGTCAGGTTGCCAGGCGTCGACAGATATGAGAAAGGAAAATAGCAGTGGCAGTGAGACTCCATCCTGTATTTGCATACAGCTCACTACCAATGCCAAATCAATTTAACATGGTGTTTAGTTTACACATCCGTTTTTGCTTACAAATTAGAAACGATTTCTAGTCTTCGTTTGCATGCAGTTCCATCACAAAGAACATCACGACCGGTTTCATTAGGCACGATCAAAATGCGCATGTCTTGAAACAGTGGAGGAATGGTAAACAAGTTGCGATTGTATGCCACTGTTGGACAAGGTTAAGGCGACCAACCTGTTCAACCAGAGGCCACCAAGAGGGGGTTAAAGAAACGACTTACCCGATAAGTGTAAACCACACGAAACCGGTCGTAGGGTGTGTAATAGAAATGCAGCGAACGAGCATTTTTGTTCATGATCATGGTTTACAGTTAGAAACCCCTCAAAAATGATTTTCACAAGTCGGACTCTAGGCCTTTGAATCTGCACGTGCTCGAAAGTTAAATTGTTTTCATGCGTTTTTTTTCATTTTTTCATCAACACTGAAGCTTTTGTTTTTTAAACGGTTAACATTCTTGAAACCGATAACAAAGACGAAAATTTCAATGCCCCGCACGCTATAAACGCTGCGCAATATTATTTATTTTTTGAAGGATGGAATTTGCTGCGCGGTCAAGAATAAGCGAAAGAAAACAACTCATCACAATGGCCTCAGACGGACCGAAACTAAGGTTTGATTATGAATAGTTGAAACTGGCACAATCTCAATTTTCCCATCAAAAATTTAAGACGTCCCCCTAGCGGTGTTGTAAATCCCGTGGTTTTAAACTATTTGATTACTGAAAATTCGTTTTAACGAATAAAGTTCATAGCTTACTTTCTTTCACATTCAACCCTATATACAACTGTGGCAGACAAACGCACCTTGATTTCTCGTTTTAATTTTGCTGTTCGCAAGCTAGCTAATCAACTCAGACTATATGGTTTCACTTAAGCCTCACTAATGAAGATAACACAAATTGCATTGCGCGTCGGGAACGCACAATTATCAAATTAGTGCTGGCTGTGTAGCAGCCCAACATTTATTACCAATTCATAAAGTGGTATTTAGCGCATATATCAGGAATCTGATTCGTAATTAATAACAACAGCCCCTGAACCCCTTCCAAGGTTTCGGATGAATTTCATTTAACCTACGGAATAGTAAACAGAGTTGGCTATGATAACCACAACGGCTAACTCGTTTTCTAGCAATCAGACGATTTATTAGTAGCCTTCTTTTTTGATGGTTCGAAGAATCAAAGACCGATTTAAAACAACAAGCATAATAGTTAAATTTTCTCTCAAAAAATGTCGCCACGAACCGCATAAAAAGTCACGTGCAATATAACGCGAGATGCACACGACGAGCAAAAATCGATTCTGGTGGACGCTGACGTCATGAAAAAATTTTTATATTCCTCTTTCTGACGAACATTAAAACCTTGATTCTCCAAACCCTAACAAAAAGCATGATCCGGTAACTCAAATAATCAACGATTTTACAACGGGTGGCGTAAAATGGGTAACCGCCAGAACGGAAATTAATATCAGAAAAATACACAACGCATCTTTAACATGGGGCATGAGAATCACATGAACCTTTTACTGAGGGATGTTAGACATTGAAATATTTGTACCATGTAATGTGAATATTTAAAAAATGTCTTCACCAAACCTACTCAACAAATGTGAGACCCTGTCTCTGAGATACCGTATGCACTCTGACCAGTAAGGACCGCTCTGCAATCAAGAAATTCTCCGATAATTTAGTTTAGCTCATCATTTATGCCAATAATGAAATTTTTCCTGGATAGTATAATTCGTGGTAGCACCAGGTAGAGCTCAGCCGCGGTTTTGTTGTAGAAAACAAGTGTCCAATGTGTCAACGCGTGATTTCTTGAAACGCAACTTGGCAACCGGTGCATCTTCGTAAGATCAATGTGTACGTCAACGGTGATAAAATGCTACCGGCAGCCGTAGCGTCATCCCAGTAATATAGATTGATTTCAAGAGCAGAGGTCACGGAGTAAGAAGGGCTAAGCTTGGGACACGAAGGGATCTTATAGCGAAACGTTAGGTCAGGGTCACCGTACGTTATTCGTACAGCCTGTTAAAATAAACTCGTTTGCTAGCCTACCAATTGCTCCACGAAAAAACAGTCGCAAGGTTGGTCTAATAAATGTACAGATTCAGGCAGAATGCAATTTGCATTTTTTTTTGAAAATAGATAGACAAAAACACTTATCTCTATACGCTTTTCTTTCACATTTACTGGTCGAGCAGTTAATCAATTTATCACCGCTACTTATTTGGCATATGAATGAAAAAGATTCATCCGAATGTTTCGCCACAGGATTAACGAAGTTTACATACAGCACTTCATAACGATAAGCCGTGTAGTACTAAATGCACATTTCAATAAATCCAAGATATATATCGGAAATATGAATTAATAATTGAAATTATTGAATTTTAAACATTTCGAAGCAAAATGATGGCAATGTCATTCAAAATGTATCACAAATATAAACTTCAAAATAAAAATAAGCAGTCCAAGATATATTCCCGAGAAACAGTTATTTTTTCCTTGATAAGCCAACGCCAAGGCCGATTCCAATGAGGGCAGCAGCACCTAGCACTGCACCACTTATGGCAGCAATTCCGGTTATACCATCTGAAAAGTACGAATCAAATGACAATGACGGGTGCAAAAGCGATATAGAATTTTTCAAATAACGGACACAGCGTGTAACGGGATACGATTGACAGACTAGATCACTAATATGTATGAAGTCACAATTAGACGTTATCCCAGGTCTTGAAGTTCGGCGAATAAATAATGAGGAATGGTTGATAAAATTCTGTGCAAAATCTCATTTATTTATTAGCAGAATGTCATTTTGCCGTAAAAGTTTACGTGCAACCAGGTACTCACGTGATGGAAATAAACCTTCAGTCCAAATCGGAGTTTGCACAGAGGACTACTGCTCCTTTTGGAATACCTGCTTAGATTATGATCGTGCTCTTGTGAGACGAAGGTTTATGATAAAGTTGCACGGAACTAAGCATTTGAACGGAAATCCGATAGTGGCCAAACGATTTTGTCAGCCTTCTTATAAGATTATCTTGAGCAAATCAAGCCTAAGTGTTCAGTGAGCAACCAAAGATCGAGAATGGAAAACGATAGCGCGGATTATATGGGATGCCGTAATATCAGCCTGTGGGACCATACAATCAAGTTTTCACAAGCAGCGACAAACACCTGAATCCGAGCACAATAGAGAGCGTAGACACGTAAGGAAAGAACTTTAACAGAGTTTGCGACTAGAAAGGGATAGTTGGTGGCTAGATAATGTCGAACGAATGGAAATGGCAAATAACGGTGGCAACGTACGCAGCCTCTTTCTAAAATATATTCAGCCAAAGGGTTCAAAAACAAAGGAGTATGTGCCGAATCCGGGGTTAAAGTACCGCAGGAACCGTAAGTATTGACGCTCTTCACTCTGGGTTGAACATTTTCGTAAACAAGTTTGCTCGCTCCGTGCTTTCTTCATGGTCCCACCTGGTGCAATGTGATCCTTGGCTATTTAACGTTGACCCTACTCATGATTCAGAAATTGAAGCACGCTCAATCAGAGAAGAAGGCCAGTTGCTTTCTACTCAGGAACACTAACTTCATCAGAAAGTCGCCATTCCTGTTGAAAAGAAGCGTACGCAATCGTAGAAGCTCTGAGAAAATGGAGACGACCTTTTTGGGAATCATTTTAAACGGGTGACTGATCAGAGGTATGTCGTTTTCACGTTCGGGAATACCAACAAAGACAAAATAAAAAATGAGAAAATCGAACGCTGGCGAGTTGAACTTGGATGTTTCAGCGATGACGTTGTCTACAGACAGGAAAAACAAAACTAAGTCGCAGATGCGCTTTCACACGGATTTTGCGCATGAGTCAACGACAGCTTGAATCTAAAGAATCTTCATGATTTACTTAGCCCGTTCACGTAGTTTAACTAATTCTGTTGACGATATAAAACGAATGATCAGCTTTCGTCGAATTTGTGCTGAAGTCAAAGTTAGATTTTTCAAGCTTTCAGATGTTGCACTTATCAAGGCCACACAACCGTTCGAGCGCCTGAGTATCGATTTGAAGGGACCTCTCTCATCTGCCAACCGGAATCGGTTTTTACTTACGATCATCGATTAATTTTACCGGTTGCCATTTGAGTATGCCTGTGGGGATACAACATCGGCAACCGTCATTCGATCCCCAACTGATTTGTTCTCCATATTTGGGATGCCATCCCATGTTCATTCTGACCGAGGTCATTCATTCATGTCGAACGAACTTTGTGATTTTCTCCACTCAAAAAGTGTAGCTACAAGCCACTCTATCCTGTACAACCAGCAGTCTAATGGTCAAGTATAACGCTTGAATGCTACCTTGTGGAAAACTATACTTTTGTCGCTAAAGTCCAACTATTTGGAAGTGAAATATTGGGAAGCCGTACTACCGAACGCCATCCATTCTATCAAGTCCTTATTGTGTACAAGTACGAATTATATACACGAGAGAATGTTTCAACACAACCGAAAAGCGACAACCGGCACATCCATTCCAAGCTAGATAATACAAGCAAACTGAGTGTTAATGCGCAATAATCTAGGATATAGTAAATACTAGGCATTAGCAGAAGAGGTGGAACTGATTGACTGCAATCCAACTTATGTAAGGGCACGTCTTCTTAACGGCCAAGAAGAGTCGGTATTGCTTCGTCAACTCGCACACATTGGAGAGCAACATGATGCGATGATTACAAATGCCGAACAATGCGCTTTCTGAAACTCTATGGAACCCAGAACCTAACGAGTCTCAATGAACTTATCCATCAACAACAACGGGTCCGACCATATGATCTGAGAAGCGGTGCCTCTTAACAAGCCAAAACAACTGAAGGTTATTATTTTTTCGAGGCAGTATGTATGTATGAAAACACAAGCCTGATCCAGGCAAAGTGCCGTAAAGTCAGAGACTGCACGTGGGCTAAGATACTGTCAGGTTGCCCAGGCCTAGACAGATATGAGAAAGAAAATAGAAATAGAAATGTTAGCGCAGATCCCCCTAGTGATTTAGAAATTAAACCATGTATCGAATCCATGAAACGATTCAAGGCTGCTGTCCCGGATGACATAGCGCCTGTTTTGTTCAAGGAAGGTGGCTGCTATGATTGAAGTTTGCTGCGATATGCCTTATTACTGTTATCCACCCTTATTATTATATGTATGTATGAAAGCACTAACCTGGTCCAGGCAAAGTGCCGCACAGTCAGGGACTGTACATGGGCTGAGATACTGTCAGGTTGCCCAGGCCTAGACAGATATGAGATAGAAAATAAAAATAAATTATATACAAACAAGCGAGAAGAATGATTGCCTGTAAACTAGGCTTCATTCAATTTTCGAGGCAGGGAGAATGTCGTATATCGTTGTCTGTTTGTGTTGTACTGTCGTTTTATATTATAAACTCGTTACCATATATAAAAGCATCCCTTTCTCTTTTTAGCCTAATACTGTATCAACAAGTTGTTTAAAGCCAAAATCGCGGATCTTCTTACTCTCTACTCGTCGGGTTATCTATAATCTATTCATCACAGTTGTCACGCGCGTGATGAAGGTTTGCAATGAAGCTGATGTCGCGCTACTTGTTCGCACCCCTTCCTTGTTGTTGTATGCACCTGATTCAACTTGGTTATGCTTAGCAGTACATAGGTACCGTGAGCATTTTGGTCTCACACTTCTGAGCGTTGTGAGATGCTCTTTTGTCATAATTGTGTAAAGTTAAGCATTCGGTACTTGCTATCAGTGCTGATGATTAGTTCAAAAATACGATTTCCGAAGAGTTCACTACATGAAAGCCATAGAGACGCTCAAATGTAACTGCAGGGGAAGGACTTAGCAAGTTGCAATTTTCACGATGTCATCCGCTAGTACATACAGACAAAAGCGTCGTGATTAAGTACAGAGATATGTACATTAACGTTTCTCGTGATGTTCACTGACACATCGAAATCAACTTTCTACATGTCTAGGCCTGAGCAACCTGACAGTATCTTAGCCCATGAATGATCGACCAGCGAACAAGGTATAAAAAAGCCCTCGAGCCTCGCTTACTGGATTGCCAAGACGCTTTACAGATAAGAGAAACTGCTAGCAAAAGCGAACAGTAAGGGTATTCAGTTACGCTGTCTATGCCAATGTTTGACAGATGAACATGGTTTCCAAAAGACAACAGTTCAGCATAAACGTTAGTCTATAAGCATAAATACTAGTTGGGCAAGAGCGGATAGTGCTCGTGGCTGATGAACGTATATCACGCCGGATGCACGGATGTGCAATCGTGCAGCATTTATGTACTGTGCTGCCAACACCGTGATAAATTGATTGGCCAGCGGTAGTCAGCAGCATGCTGAAACATGCTGGAGTCTCACTACGATTTCGATTTCCCCCCTCATATCTGTCTAGGCCTGGGCAACCTGACAGCATCTTAGCCCACGTGCAGTCTCTGACTGTGCAGCACTTTGCCTGGATCAGGCTTGTGCTTTCATACATACATACGCCCTCATCGTACGACTGATACCGATCGGCCGATAACTGCATATCGCTGTGAGCACTGTGGAAGATATTTTTCCTTTAAAATAGGACTTTTTAGTCAGATGTAAGAACGGAACCGACATGAGTTTGTGATGAACATCCATAGTCGACATCGACCGAATGAGGTCAACAACAACGTATACATGAAGGTAAGCTTAAAACACAAGTCGCGTGGTGTAAGTCTCTTGATCAGAATTTAGAAATAAATAAAAACACTAAACGTACATGTTCAGAGATCACTTAAAAACTAGAGAGCATTAAGGATGCAATTCGAAATGACAGGACTAGATAGAAAGCAAAATGGTTAATATTGCGTTTATGTTCCGTCGTATGAATCAAGAATGACTTTTACAGATAAAGCCAGTTCTGAATGAGGATCACCACTACACCATTCTGAAGTTCAAGTCGCAAAGTCTCCAAGGGTGCTGATCACAAGCGCTTTTGAACAGCTGTTCTGGCGGTAGAGCAAGGAACTGACTCGTCTGTGTTACCACCTGCGTGGATTGTGTGCATTCAGTACTCAGCTCAAGCCAGATAGACTGTCGCAACTTTAGTTCATATCTACGAAAGCTTGACTTGCATACTCGTCTGAATAACGCAAGGAACTTGACCTCATATGGGCCAAGAAAATGCAAGATGACAAGGCAAATTATTCCCTTCAAAGTTCAAACGGGTAATCATTGAACAAGCTCCGTCGATCTTGTAGGTAAGATGGCACATAATCTGTAACATCGCTGCACCCCAGCTTTGCACACTATCGAGTGAATAGCATTCGATTTTTGACGTTGGGTTAGCTACGTACAGCCCATATTTTTTACTGAATTCCATAAGGACCACACCAAGTTGCTGTCCAGAGTCAGTAGAAGCACACCAGATTTCACGAGCCATGCATAAGTAAATTACGTAAAAGCAATTTCCATTAAACTCATTTTTTGTGCACACTTGCTCAAACTCAAAGGGGTTCTTCATTGTATTCTTGATCAATCGCTCCATAACATATGCCTATGATTGGCAGGCTTTGAACATAGTACCCTGCTGCCATTCATGAGGTAAACCACCTAATGTTACAAATTTCTGAAACAACAAAGCCGGTGGATAACACCAGATATTTTAAAGCAAGCTTAAAAGCGGTGGATGATTGACGTCCAGCCGTGGCGCTGATTGAATGTCAATTATTTCATGAGTTTTGCCGTTCATAAACCCAAAACATTGGCAGATAGGAAATCAACATTCTAAATAACAAAAAGGTCCGCAGTTGACAAACAAAAACCTCGTCTGCAAACATCAGTCACATCCAGCTCAAATCAGTTTGTTAGCGAACTTCACACGACTGCCTAAAAAAACTCTCCCCAGCCAGTTTGAGTGAAGCCGGCAGAATAACTGCACACCCCTTCGCCACACTGCATATTCTGCAATCGCGCCGCCTTTCATGCTGCTAATTTTGTGAATAAAATTCCGGAACTCCGTTACCACTATTCCCTGTGTTTATGGGACCTAATAGCCGTTACCGAGACGTGGTTATCAAGCGCAGTTCATGATGCGGAACTCACCATTCCAAGTATGTAATTACTTCGCTGTGACCGTACAACAAGAGGTGGTGTGGTGTTCTATTATCACGAATCACTTCACTGCGAACCATGAACTGACCCTGCGTTAGGTGACTCTGATGTTCATTGGTGCACGCATGTGCAATCGTGTAGTATTCTGTGCTGTGCGGCTAACATCGTGCTAAATTGATTGGCCAACGGTAGTGAGCTATATACTGAAACACGCTGGAGTCTCACTATCACTTCTATTTCTTTTGTCATATCTGTCTAGGCCTGGGCAACCTGACCGTATCTCAGCCCATGTGCAGTCTCTGACTGTGCGGCACTTTGCCTGGATCAGGCTTGGGCAGCATCACACATCACATGGTGCCAAATCTTACCCAAGCAAGACAGTCTTCCCTTGATTGCAGTTGTTTATAGATCTCTCAGTAATACGCCACTGCTCGATTACTCCCTTATGTCACCACTTCGACATGCAAGTAAAAGATTCTCCCACATACTGACGATGGGAGACTTTAACTGCCCCAGCCTTTATGGGGAACATGCCTCTCACACATTTGGCATTGCCTTGTCCGAAATATTGGCAACCCATCCATTATACAACGATATTCACGAAGCTACTCGTTTTCGAGACACAAATACACCATCCCTTCTGGATCTCATCATCACCAACGAAAAGTTAATGATTGAAAACCTTTCCTCTAACCCTCCCCTGGGTCACAGTGATCACGTTGTCTTGACATTCATATTTGTCTATTTCATGGACAACTTCAACGAACCTCGCCCTAAAAGCCGCTGGATTACCGATTTAAGCCTCTTCCACCAACTCATGGGAATTCTTAGGGTTTGACCAGATCGACATTGCATGGACCACGTTTCTAACTCATTGGCACGCGCTGCTACGTCTTACTAGTTAAGAGAAGCCCCTCCGTCGAAAGAACCCCGGATCATTCCTTCGCAGCCGAACACGGAAAGCCATAGCACAGCAAAACTTGACATGGCGGTTACCGGCAATTTATAGGTCATTGCGAAATTATTGCACATATCTTATCCACTAAGACAAATATCAATACGAAATGCACATCTCTAACAATTTTTTGCACAACCCCAAAAGTTTGCTCAAAATTGTGAATAAGAGACGCGTAGTTAAACTTGGAATTCCATCTGTAGTCAGCTCAAACGGTCTCGCCTCAACCGCCTCGGGAGCTGTAAAACTGTTGTCTGAACACTATGCCCCAATTTTTAACCCTATTTATCATACGGACCCCCCATTTTTCTTCTCCCTGACATGAAAAAAATGAGGTTCACTCCGGATGCGGTCCACAAGAAGATTTCATGTCTACGGCAATAATCCTCACAAGGACTCGACGGCATCCACCCTAAGATCCTGAAAGTAGCCGCAATGAACATATCTCATCTACTTGTCACGTATTTTCTACGTTGCATGAACTCCACTAAAGTCCTCCAAACTTGGAAAGTTGTTATCACTCCTATTATTAAAGGCGGCATGCGGTCGGAACCCGCAAATTATCGCCCCATTGTGCTTTTGTCAATCATTTCTAAAGTCATGGAGAGCATATTTTGTGATCACCTTGTCTCACATCTTGAAACGCATCAACTTTTAATCTCACAACAACAGGGCTTTCGCGCCAAGCGTTCATGCACTTCCAATTTTCTTCTTGCATGGGATGACTGGACGAAATCCGTCGATGAAGACATTGGTGTGGATGCAATATTTCTGGATTTCTCCTAGGAATTCGAACGTGTCGACCATGACATTATTTTACTTAAACTCGATTCCTGCGGCGTAGGGTCATCCTTACTGTCCTGGATAGTATTTTCTTCGCAACTTCCTCTGTGTTCGTGTGCTTAACTGCTATTCAGCCCGCTTCCCAATCAAGTGTGGTCTGCCACAAGGCTCTGTTCTTAGTCCCCGACTCTTCATCATTTTCATCAATGACATTGGCCAGAACATTAAATCGCCGTTCCTCCTATTTGCTTTCGATGTCAAAATATGGCGCTCACCAAATAGCCAAAGGATTCACATGCCCTACAAGATGACTTAGATCGTTTACACAGCTGGTCTTTAAGGAGTCATCTCCCATTCAACACCTCAAAGTGTAGCGTTTTCCCCATCCGACCTTTTGATCCTGTCGCCTACAGTTTGGGTACAACAGCACTTCAGAGTGTTCGACAAGAAAAGGATCTTGGTATCATCATCCAGCACGATCTCGGTTGCACCACACAATGCGAAAAAGCCACAGCTACAGCCAACCGTAACATTGGCATACTTCGCCGCGCTTTCGGCAGGTTCGACCGGTTTCTCTTCCCGACACTGGTGAATCTCAACATCCGTCCACACTTGGAATACGCTGTACAGGCTTGGTTATGCAAATATGTGTCCCTTCTCGAAAAAGCCCAGCGACGTGTGACAAAGCTTGTCCGTGGTATACACAACATGCCGTATGAGGAAAGGTTACGAAGTTTAGATATATTCTCCGTTACTTACAGTCTTCACCGAGGCGACATGTTACTTAATCACCGGATCTTGACTGACCCCTCCCATCAATGCAACTTCCTAATCGTTCCCTCTCCGAGCACTAACCTCCGAGGACATGAGCTGTTACATCAACAGAGCAGGCTTGAATGTCGACACAGCTTATTCTCCGTGAATTTGCAGTCAGTGGAACACACTTTCAGACACACTATTTGAAGCCGCTTCCTTCGGTTCCTTTAAGGGTCTCCTCGATTCGCACCTCTAAGAAATCTTGCACTCCCAAGACACATCTACCCCGTGAACACTATTTTCTTGTTTTCACAACCCCTACGGCGTTCTTTCAAACTCACTAGCACGTAGCAATGATAAGTTCTGTTTCTGTGCCATTTGCATTTTCGTCATAACCCCGCTAACTCGTTGCCACTTATATTGCTCTTCCAGATCCCAGTATCGGAAGTCCGAAAGCACGCGGTTTCAACTGAACCTTTTCCGGAGGATGCGGTGGGTGGCTGTGTTCCGTGTTGACGCCCTACCTGTCCAAATGCCACAAAATGCCCGCTATAAGGCCTTCGAACCTTAAACATTTCTTTCTTTGCTTTTTCGACCCGCCGTCAAACCTACCCTACGGTTTGAACAAGCTCTTAGCTTCTTATACCGTAATAAACTAATGAAATATTGATCAACTTCTCCACCAATATCGGCTGAGTGGTGTATGACCATGCCTTTATTCGATGGAATGTATGGAAATGCTAAAAAGTGAGTGTCGGCATTCCCAAAAAATCAATTTTTCGCATATATATTTAACATATGAAAGGATGTTTCACGGAAGATAAGAGATTCTTCGAGTAATGTGGAAATCAATATGGAAATAGTAAACATTAGTTCGAGAGCAACTAGATGCGTCTTACCTCGCTTAACACGCCGTAAAATTTCTTGCTTTAATTCATTTGCCTGGTGGTTTTTTGGCTGAACTTTCAGAATATTATCGCAACATTCAAGTGCTTTTTCGTAATCCTAAATCATATTATTATTGAAATGAAATTACACTAGTCTTGGCGTAGGCAACGGCCAAATAATACAAGCAATCGCGACGAAAACCATCATCAGAACAGTTCCGGAAAAGATCTTGAGCATGAATAAATTGATTTTGTACCTTCTAATAATCTAATGGACAGATTCAAGTTATCTGATTTCGATGTTCTTAACAAGTCGAGAGCGTAAACAAATTGGGAATCCAGAGAAACAGATCCATTTAATTTGGATTCCTCGAATGTTTGTTTTGATTTCTAGAATTTATTTTTCAAGTGCAATTACTTGAAACACTGAATCAGGACATTTTGAGTCCAAGAACTCCATTTTCAAAAATCTCGGTAAGAAAATACAGTAAACGAGTTCAAGTTCAAGGTCATGTCGAGTCCACCAAGTCGAAACGAGTGACTACATTCTTTTGGAGGTTTGCTTGAAAAAACACGTCAGTACCACTCGTTAACGATTAGTCAAACGAAGAAGCGGGCGCATTACTCCAACAAGAGGTTGAGAACTTCATCAGACCTCTAGCCTTCTTTTCACGTCGACAGTAACCGGTTCGTTCAGTTCATTTCAGTTGCACAGGACAGTAAGTGTCTAACAAGACAATCGAGCGTCCAGGATTTCTTTTGGTGAAAAGCTGCAGAGGAGCAATCACCACTGCAAGAGCGTTATTTCTTATTGTGACAAATGCTTGCAGTGTGCGTAGTAAGTGCCTGGAATTAATGCAGATAGCCTCCAAAAGTAAATCTAGGATCCTAGGTATATCAGAGACCTGGCTACAAGATACAGACATTATTCCAGTTGATCTTCTTTTGACATATACAGCCATCTGATCGGATAGACTAGGTGGTAGACGCGGAGGAGGAGCTAAAATACTACTATAGCATGGTATTAAATACCAAGACTCTGGAATCAAAATGGCCACCTTTGGCATCCAGCTGATCTCGACAATCGTCACTGACGGTAAGCTCTCTTTTGCGTTAATCTGCGTATACAGGGAACCCGGCGCTTCTGAGGAGGAGGACCATGAATTTAGGGAACTTCTTACCAGATTGCTTAGAACTGCCACACGAGTCAATTTAATAGGTTACTCCAACCGACCGGGTATTGACTGGGACACTCAGATGACCTCTTATAGAATTTCGTAGGTACATCTCGATTAGATGCACTCCAGTGCGCTTCATCAACACGTAAGTGAGAAAACTAGGTACCGAGATGGACATTCACCAACTGCACTGGACCTACTTTTGTCTAAAGTTCCTAAAGATATCAAAAACCTCTTACGACTCATCTTTGTGGAAAAGTGAAGATGTCACCGTAATATTTTAGGCAATTTTCTGTTTTCATAAGCCACCAGTCAAATACAGGCGTAATCTAAATCGAGTTGACTGGAATGCGTACGGATTTCCGTTTCACGATGTGACTGGTTCTCTGAAACCAATAACACCGAAAGTAAATGGTCGGTTATTGAGTGCAATATTTTATACAATCAGATTGTAGTATGTACATTTGCAAAAACAATTTTTCAAGGTCATTCCTTCAGCGAAATTTAACGCACAATAAATATAAAGGTAGCCGCATTTAAAAGTTGCTTTCAAATAATCTGTACGTGATCTGATATAGTTCAAGAACACAGGCATTGCGAGGAAAAGTCAATGAATAATCGCAGAAGCACAGATGTTTAACAAATATGGTCCATGGAGGACGTGTGAAGAATCTCTGTAGTTGATTTTCCAAACTTTTCATTTTGATTGTTCGAAATAGATTGATCTTTCCTGAATATAAACCGTTTTCCTGTATGCTGGGCGAAGGTAATTTGTTCCATTAGGTTGATGTCTGGAGGTGTAATGAATTGAATTGTATTGAATTGAATGAAATAACCAACCCAAGAATGGAGGCGTAATAAACCACGCTCAATCGAATCACACGGTCTGTATTAATTAATGTAAATTTAACAACGAGAATTCGAATAACAGCATTATTTATTATTATTGATTGAACGTTATTGAACAATCATCACATCCACGGCATTTCTTAATCGTGCTCGGATTTTTGTAATCTTGATTAGGTTTGTTTCTCAGTCTTTCCGGTCGTCTGACAAGTTCACTTGCTAACGTAACCATTGTTAGAACGCAATTGACCTGAATCTTGGTAGATGATATGATCTACATGACTCTTGTGCACAGTTCTGTCTTGCACATCAAGTAGATAATGAATAGAGTATATCTAATGTATGGCTCACGAATGATGTTCATTTTGCATATATAAATCCAGTTCGGCTTTAAATATCGTCAGGCAAGGAGTGTCTAACACATGTTGAGGTTAGTAATTCCGTAGCCAAAAAATTTCGACAACCAATAATACTGGAACTTGAGGAAAAAGGATAGTGTATGTCAACGTGTCGCTTTCTCGTCACACACATAAAATAAGTGGCCTGGTGGATGTCCTTTGGTAGGCACAATTATATAGGTCAGAATACGTTGCGACGTATCCTCCATTAAGTGAAGTCACGTAGACGCAGACGTCAAAATCTTTCAGAGTACGGAACAGTGCGAAGACACATTACTAACTTTGTTACTCTGTAATAGCTTATCAAAGAGAACAATATCTTTTCGAAACAAAGGAGCCGACACCTCTACTGCATAATCAATTGTATGACGATGGTACAACTTCATGAACTCTCTCTTTCAAATGTTAAGATTCGCATTCTTGAATGTCAAGAAAGAAAGGATTCAAGCAGTGACTCAAAGACAAAATCATTAAATTATCTTACGCAGACTAGGTGCAGCCCGTTAAAACATAATAATCACTTCAGACCCAGTCATGCTTTCACTATGTTTTTCAGCCACTCGTTCAATAACAACACTTACCATTTATCAGCAAACAATAACACCCTTAAAAACATTTAATCCTTCGACTTTTCTTCACAAGAAGTAAAAGACATTTCTCGTCGAAACAAAATCTCTTAAAAGCCAGATGATCTAGATTTTATATCAGCCATCGTACACAGCAATAATCAAGATTTTCCCTCAGTTTTATCACATATTTTCAATATTTTTCTCAAACCTGGGACTTATCTAACTCATTGGAAATACTCTTCTATTATCCCTCTGTTTAAAATATGTTAATACTAACCTAGTTACGAATTGTCGCCCTATTAATAATAATCATATTCTCTCAGGTTATTAGAAATGTTAATCAAAAAATCTTTGTTGGGCTACCTTGGTCCAGCAGAATTCTCCCCATTCCAACATGGATTTCTTAACTAAAAGTCTAGTGAAACCTGCCAGTTGGAATACATAGATGTCATAAACGCTTCCCTTGAACAAGGATTAGCAGTGATTATTTTATTCTTGGACATAAGCAAATATTTGTTAGGGTTCCCCATATGCTAGTCCATTTGAAGTTATCGTAATTATGTATTCATGGGTCTTTATTGAGCTGGTTTCGTTCTTTTCTATCTGATCTCACCTTTTCAAGACAGCGTTCTAGGTCCTATTCTTTTCGTTATCTATGTTAATGATCTGCAAAATTTGGAAGATCGCTCTAAGCTATTTATCTTCGGTGATGACACAAATCTTGTCATAACATCTCCGTCTGGTTAAGTGTCATAGACTCTGATATCCCTTAACCGTGATCTTGCCTCTCTATCTAGCTGGGGCGCACAATGGAGATTAGAATTTTCTGATTTTAAGTCGCACTAGTTGGGATTACGTTATTCAATCCCTTGCAACACACTGACATTAAATGGCTCAACCATCGCACCTTCAGCAGAAATGAGGGAACTTGGATTTAGATACATTGAAGCTCGCGAAAAACCACAGCCGTCTGAATCTTAGGCAACACTTTTTCAGTGAAAAAGTGGTAAGCTGCCTGAGGAACAAGCTGCCTGAGGAACTAATAACTTGCACATCAATAGGTGCATTCAAAAGTGTCTAGATGCCTTGTGGCTTAGGCTTTTCACAGAATTTTTCCCGTGAATATGCCTGTTGTCTGTTGTGAGAATTGTCCATTTTTTGTTCATTTTGAAATATATAGTCTTGACCACAATTTGAAAAAAACAAAGAAAATCCTGTTATATAATGCCTCGTTTTAAATGTCATGTTTTGAATGTACGCACCAATCTTCCATAGCTAATCTCTCACCGGATGGTGAAGAGAAACCCTTTCCGTTTTTCTCAGTCGCAGCTACAAATTCTGGGACCAAAGGACGGCTTGGAAAACATCGGGCATACCTTCGCATACGACGAGGATACCAGAGGAAAATGAACCAACTTTGGCAGTGGTGGGCGCTCCTTTGAAGCTTTCCACAGACGAAAATTCTGGACGCTCGGTTGGCTTATCCCTTGGCGGCGCGATCTTCGAGGATATCCAAATCACAATAAGGGAAAACGCTTTGGCAGTGGTGGTTGCTTCTCTGCAGCTTTCCACCGAAAGAAATTCTGGACGCTCGATTGGCTCGTTAGCCACATACTGTCCTGTGCAAACTGAACTGAACTGAACTCTTCTTCTCTCAATTTTAGTGAGACAGCCAGACCTCATCACAATAGCAAGACAAATCTTTGACTTAATTAAACATAAATTCCTCTTACGTGAGAGTAAAATAGCACTGCATGAAATGAAAGTCCTTTTAATTATCGATTATTGTAATATCATCTATTTTCACATGGGTAGGCGTGACTGTTTTCTCTTTGAGCGCCTTCAACGTAGATTCAGCAAAATAATTCCGGCCATTCCAACTGCTTGACTTATCTTGAAAGGTGTAATTTGTTGACTGTCGAACCATTATGGCTACGCAGAATTTCTCTGAATCTGCTTCTTTTCTTTCGATTAATTACCGAGTCACGAGTTAAGCTTCGGTCCGGCATGAGCTTTCACGATTATATTCAATATGATCTGCGCAATCGAACAAGTCTGTTGAATATCCCTATGTATCAAACTAAAGTTCTACGTAATCTCTTCTCAATTAGATATGCACAATTGTGGAATTCTCTTACTCACCATTTCCCTATGTGCACATCCACAGGAAAATTCAAAACGCGTTTAGAAACTCTTACCGTACATTCACGATCCCCAATTCTTAAGATAAACTCTTCTGTGGATATTCTATACTCCCATGGTATCACAGGTTTCTAATTCCACATCGTTTTCCATATATTAGTATGTCATGTATTCTGATGGTATTCTCTGAATAACTGGCCATTCAAGTGTCAGTTTAGTATCAGTATCAGTATCAGTATCACAGGGCGATAGTCCACCAAGTCGAAACGAGTGCCCAGATTCTTTCGGAGGTGTGCTTGAAAACACCCACCACTACCAGGATTGATTCGTAAGTAAAACAGGCGTGTGTAACTGTGAATGGAAGATAGGAGATGTCTCATCACCGAAAGGTGAGAGAGTTATGCATGTTGCATGTCCAATCGAATGAAAAGACGATGGACAGCAGTTTATTTCCACAAATGCGAAAAACTGAAAAAGAAACTCTTTTTGTGTTTCAAAAAATTTTTCGAATATTTTTGTGTTTTTTATCAATATTTTTGTGTTTTTATCGGACACTAGACATGCTTCTGCACATCTTAATCGTAACCGTGCGTTTGTATCACTTTTACCACTTGATCATATATATAACCGTTATTTCTTTTATATTAAGCCTATATATATCAAAACATGTTTTACCCTAAAGTGTTTATAAAAAATCTAACAAAAGAGAAAAACGCCAGAAATCCAAAATACTGTTTTTGGTTATATATTTTGCTTCCGTTGCCGTCTGCACCGTGGATCATTGTGCATGAAGTTCGCGTTCCAACATTCTGCGCTAAGTTTCCTTGGGCCGTCCCCTTTTTCGTTTACCTTGCGGAAGCCAATGAATGGCTACCTTCGTATACGAACTGGGATCCATCCTGCAGACATGGCTGAACCATCTCTACCGTCGCCTTTTGACTACGGTAGATACCACCTCCAGACCAGGTTTTCGCAGGAGCTCTTCATTCGAAATAGTGTGTGGCCAAAAAATCCGTAGAATCCTTCTCAAGCACTTAGTTTGAAACACGTTTATTCTGCGCTCAATGGCAGCGGTCGTCTTCCAGCATTCCGATGCATACAGCAACACACTCAGAACGTTGCTCTTGAAGAGTCTGATTTTCGTGTTAATGCTGAGAGCGGATGATTTCCAAATGGAATTCAGCATGCACAATGCTTGGTTCGCCTTCCCGATCCTTCTCCTGAATTCATCTTCACAGCCACTATTTACAGTCAGTTTGCTCCCAAGGTAGACTGTATCTGTAACCTCTCTGTGCGGTTGACCGTCCACGAACACTGTTAGTAGCTCCGGAACATTCTTCCGCATTACCTCCGATTTGCCAGCGTTAATTTCGAAACCCACCGTCTTGCCAATTGCCGATAGTCGATCGCTGTTGTTCTGGATGTCACTGATCTTGCATGGCAAGAGGGCAACATCATCCGCATAGTCCAGGTCTTCTAGCGGTCCAGCTGGGGTCCATGGAATGTCTGCTGTCATGCTATCGGTCATCTGTCTCATAATCCAGTCTACTGTTAGGGAGAAGAGTATCGGTGAGAGGATACATCCTTACCTCACTCCCGTACGAACCTCAAACTTCTCAGTTAGCATTCCATTGTGAGCGACTTGGCATTCAAACTTCTCATAAAAGGCTTTTATGGGATTCAATATCTTTGATGGTATACCATAATGACGGAGGATTTTCCATAACATTGGTCGGTGAACGCTATCGAAGGCCTTCTGGAAGTCGATGTAGGCCACACATAGCTCTGCATTCAATTCATGTGTCTGCTCCAGGATCTGACGGAGGACAAAGATTTAGTCAATGCAAGATTTTTCTTTCCTAACCCGGCTTGCTCTTGTCGTAAAATGGATTCAACTGCATTGGAGACACGTCGGAGAATGATGCGGCAGAATACTTTGCTCGTGACTGATAGAAGCGTAAAACCTCGACATTGGTTCATCAACTCAAGTCACCTTTCTTGAGAAGTTTTATTATAGTACTCGAACGCCAGGTGTCTGGTATCTGCTCAGTATCCCAGATGTTCTGGAATAGGTCTCGCAATACTTCCGGCGTCTCTTCGCTTTCCGCCTTGATCAGTTCGTCATAAACTCCATCGTCACCTGGTGCCCTCACATTTTTCAACCTCTGGATAGCAAATTACACCTCTTGGAGGCTGATGGGTTCTGTGTTGACGTCGAGGTCTGTAGCTGCCGCAGGTATATTAACGTTAGTTTTAGGCGGTGCGCGGTTTAGAATGGGCTCAAAATGTTCTCGCCACCTGTCTAACTCTTCTTTCACATCAGTTATTACATCTCCACCCTGGGTCCTCTCTTGTTGAGTGCTTGCCTGACTACGATTGCAGAGCTTCCGATTAATCAGATATAACGTTCTCAAATCATTCATTCGGCACGCCTCTTCTGCTTGTTATGTCAGGTTTCGCACATACCGTCTTTTGTCCTTCCTCGCTGATTTTTTATCTTCTTTATCTTTCATTCTATACACTACAGTGATGGCATTACTTTCATTAAACTGTTTCTTGCTCAACATGCGTTTCTTTACATCTTTTCTATCTTCTATGAGTTGCCAGGTTTTCGACGAGATCCACGAGGCTTTACCCCTCTGTCCGTAACCGCGGACTTTTTCTCCGACGGCTTTTTGTTTGCGGTTAAAAACATCATTCGTCATTGAATCCTTGGGTCGGGGGCTGATTTTATCTCTCTGAATATTGCCAAAAGCTTTCCACGTGGCGTCATCGCTCAGCTTATTCACATTCAACCGTGGGCTGCGCTGAATTCCGATATTTTCCCCTCTCAGTTTCAAACAAATCTTTCCCACAACCAGGAAATGGTCGCTACCAATATCGGCACCACGCATGACTCTCACATCTTGTAACGAGCGCCTCGATTTACCATTTATCATCATGTGATCAATTTGACTTTCTGTTCTGCCTTCCGGAGAAGACCAGGTTCTTTTAAGGATGTTTTTGTGGGGAAATAGGGTGCCTCCAACGACAATATCGTTCTCTTCACAGAAGTCAAGTAGCCTCTCCCCATTATCGTCCTGTTGGCTAACAACAGGATGCACTCCCCTGGTACGCTTCCTGTACGTATTTACAGTTCCGGTTCTAGCGTTAAAATCTCCCATTACCAACAGTAGGTCTTGCTTTGGGATGACCCTGGCTTCGTAAAAGCTGTCTTTATCCTCTTGGGCTGCATCTTCTGTTGGAGCGTATGTTAGCACAATCGAGAGTTTGCAAAAGCTCGAGTTTAGTCTGGCATATAGGAATTTACACAGTTCCATTGAATAATCGTACTGCTGGTCTTTCTGCTTGCAAGTAGAGCGACTCCACGAAAATGGAGGTTATCTTGCCTTTCTGACCAAATAATAGTCTCGCCGCTATCTAGCTTCCGCTGTCCAGACCCGGTCTATCTCACCTCGGACATTTTAAGTATACTCAGATCATATCTGTTGAGCTCATGTATGGCTTGAGCCAGCTTGCCAGCTTGATAAAGGGTTCGAACGTTCAGCAACCAAGTCTCATCGTTCTTTTCGGCACAAGGAGATCGGCCATCGGGCAAAAAACTTCCTCTCGGCTTTTATCTCCATCCGTCATGGGACCTTTAGTAAGGTTCGCGTCACTCCTGCAGCCATTGATCTGCCGCCATCGTTTCCCTAGCAATGTAGCTTTTACGGGATAGGTTTCCTAGCCCTAAGCCCAACCCTCCTTCTTTCTCAGACGGACTTAGGACCGCGCTTGACGGATACATATATATATATATATATAATATATATTCTATCTTATATCTCTCTCTCTTCTCTCTTCTCCTCTCTCCTTCTCTCCTCTCTCTCTCTCTCCTTCTCATCTCTCATAAATGCTCTATATCTCTCCGTCAAGCCGTCCTATCCGTCTGAGAACGGGGGGTTGGGCTTAGGTCTAGCAAACCTCTCCAAAAGCCTATTCCCAAAGCTGCGAAACTTGAACATTCACGCGATTTGTTATATACATCCATTGTCCGCATCGACCGAATGAGGTCAACACAACAATATATATATATATCGCCTCTCTATCTCTCTTCTATCTCCGGCCCCCTTCGCATACATTGGGGGCACCTATCAACTCCAGCCTCATTAAAGACCCTCTCCTGCTGTGCTTAGTCTAATGCCTTTGTTAAATATAACACAGCGGGATAATGGCAATACGCTGTTCAAGACACTTTTCTTGAAGTTGTCTCAGGGAGAAGATCAATTCAACAGTTGATCTTTCCGTGCGGAAGCCACATTGAGATTCGGAGTAAATTCTATTAGCTAAATCTTGTAGCCGGATCTGTAAGACTTTAGCAAACAATTTGCCTACAACATTCAGAATGGAGATTTCTCTGTAATTGTTGCAGTCGCCTCTATCTCCTTTATTCTTGAAAAGCGTGATGATCTTTGTGTGTCTCGCATCTCTTGTGGGACACACTCCCCCTGCCTGCACTGAAGAAGCAAATGGTGAAGCGGTCGTAATAATACTGCTCTACAGCATTTGATCAGCTCAGGTGGAATTCCGTCGTCACCAGGGGCCTTCCCATTCGCTAAGCGGTCGATTGCTCTATTGAGCTCATCAGGAGTAGGGGGAGTATCTATATATTCAATAGTCGACAACCGCTCGACATTTTCAAATACACGTGGTAAAACCGTACTGTCCCTAGAGTAGAGAGAGGAGAAGTGCTCTACCCATCTTCCCATCTGCTGAGTTTTGTCCACAATCGGGTCCCCAGATGCAGACATAATGGGAGCCGTTTTAAGTTTGTTTGGACCAATGGCTCTCTTGATCCCATCATACATGTAGTGGAAGTTTCCAGTATCCGCAGCTTTTTGGATATTAGGGCTGATTTCAGTCCAGTAGTCATTTGCACATCGCCTTGCAGTCTGCTATACCTTATTTCTAGCTGCTCTTAGAGTCGTAAGTTTTCATCTCTTGGCATACCTTTGATCCTCTAGAATGCTGACCGTTTCTCATCCAGCACAACAGTCATCTCAGAAGCTTTTGCTTCGAACCAGTCGCTCGTTCGAGCATTCTTCGGACCGAACATGGGAAGTGCGACTCGACATATGCAGTTTTTTTTATCGATTACCAGTTTTCTGAAGCCGATTCTAGTGGAGGTGTCTTGCTGAACTCGGCTGTGAAGGCTTTTGCAAATCGCGCAGCTAGATTAGGTTCGCACATGTGGGTGACGTCAATCCTAGGCTTACCAGACAATTTGGTGCGGTGAAATATCGTGTCCAAAAGCTGAAGTTTTGCACAGACTAATGAATGATCAGTGTCACAGTCTGAGCTTTGATATGATCTGGTGAGAATTACGCTTCCTATATTAGTGTGCCAAACAAGAATAAGATGATGCTGGTGCCAGTGCTTAGAGCGAAGAGTTTCCAAGACACCTTAGGCTGTGGTTTTGTTTGGAAGAAAGTGTTACTGACACAAAGACTGAACTGTGTGCATAATTTTAAAAGGCCTTGTCCATTTTCATTGGTTTTACCTACACCGAACCTCCCGAGACAGTTTTGCTAAGATTTGTAATCCGCACTAACTATAGCATTGAAATGATCCAATACCACTACACAGTTTCTTTCTGGCAAGTTTTTCAGGACTCTTGCGAGGTTGTGATAAAGAGCGTCTTTTTCGGCAGTCGTCGCAGATAGCGTCGGTGCACAAACGTAATGGTACCAGTAATGCACCTCAGATTTAGAGTCCAAATCCGTTCGCTCCCGCTGCTGCTCGGTTCTGTTGCTTTTAGAAAGTCGTTCCGAACGGCAAACCCAACTCCATGCAGTCGAAGCTCATCAGAACCCTTTCCTTTCCAAAAGAATGTGTAATCTCTTTCTGTTAGCTTACCAATGTCTGGTAATCGCGTCTCTTGCATGGCAACCACGTCGACATCCAGTCTCTTTAACACATTGTTAACCACACCAGATTTTCTTACGCCTCTGATATTCGAGACGTCGTCATGAAATCCAGGAAGCAAGGACTGGACGTTCCAGGTTTCCAGTTTCAGAAATGACATTTGTTTTTTAGTAGTTTGTTTCGCTGGTGCGGAAAAAACAGTCTGCTTGTCGGAACAGCTAGGCTGATCCGTTTGGACAACGATGCCGTCGCAGAAGTTGGCAGGGCGAAGTTGTATAAAACATCGGACTGCCTAACGTGACTCCGGCTCCGGATTTTTCCTCGAGGTTGACTCCTGAAGCCTTTTCCATGATTGGATGTAGCCACAAGGCAGTGGAGGTTTAAGATAAGGGCTTTCCTTTTCCCGGATTTTTTGTAACCTTGATCTAAATATATAATTGTATTGTAAAATTGCGCGAACGTGTTTACAAATAAAGACATGCTAACAACGCCATCATATCAAGCACAACACTAGGAGGCTGCAGAGTTGAAATACGAGGAAAAGTTTCCAAAAGTCGAAAAGCTCAAAGCTTATATATACCGTTCACAGTGTGAACATACACTATTCATACATATAGCGCACCGGAATATAAGGCTCACTGCCGATTTTTCGTAAAAATTAGTGTTTTTATGTGCGCCTCATAGACCGAAAAATACGGCGTTGTTAGCATGTCTTTATTTATAAACTCGTTCGCGCGTGTATGTATGTATGTATGTACTCCAGCTTACAATTGAACCCGAAGAAATCACTAAATTCAAGAGAGCCTAATTCCTTGAAAAATTTAAATGTTTCTATAAGATTGCTCCTGTGCTGCCTCCTTCTAAGCGAGAAAAGACCAAATGTTAAGGGTAGATTTTCATAGTTAGTGCATGCTAGCCCTTTGACTGAGCGAGTGGCCAGCTTCTATACCTTTTAGGTGCACTATATCCTTCTGATAAGATGGCCTCCCTGCCTGAATAGAGTATTCTAGATGTGGCCTTAGTATGGAGTTGAAGAGAGTGTAACTACACATAGGCTTTTCTGATTGTGAGGATTCAAGTCCGTCGAAATTTGTCTCTATCCCCTTTGACCCACAGCAGCACATTGAATGGACTACTTAAAGTTTGTGTGGACCATAATACCTAAGTCCTTAGTAGAGTTTACCCCACGGAATAGCATGTGGGTTGAGGGCGTAGTGAGATAATGTTACCTGCCTGAGAAGAGAGGAAGTAAAACTTCTCTAGCTTAAAGAGGAGGTCCCACTTATGCACGCATTTTGTCACAACTTCAACGTCATATATCAGATCAAAGCCGTACGACCTACCGACAATTTTTATGTTATCAACAAGCATAAAACTGGGTGAGCGTAGTTGGTTGGCTAGATCATCAATAAAGATGATGACAAGTAACGGCCCCAAGACTGGGCTCTTGGGGATCCCAGGTAATGTACTTTCAAAATTATGGAGTTTAATCCATCAATATAGATATAAGGTATACTATGTGAACTGAAAATTGATATTGATTCCACTGTGCTACTCACGATTCTAAACAGAGGCCGGGAAAAAGTAAATCAAATGCCAATTTTTGATTCATATATTCCACTTTATAACTTCCCCAACTTTTTATTTCAAGCTCACCATATATTCTCAAATACTCTATTGTAATCTTGTATTATTGCGAGGAAATTGGGTTTTAATTCATTAGTCAACATTAGCTTTCAGTGCGGTAATTTCAACGTTGAATTAATATTTCTTGCTGTGACAAATTTATCGAAGGCCATCAATTATATACCTATAGCATTTTTCTTTAAAATTTTTAAAATATTCAATTTTCACACTTGTTACTTTTGTTTCTAGCTCTGGATATTTAATTGTAGCAACATGTGGAAAGCTATTCTACTATTCTGCTTTTAGCCAGAGAGAAATACTGGACTAAAGCTGCTGATGAAGGTCAGGATGTGGACGTCATTTACTTAGATTTCTCCAAGGCATTTGACCGGGTTAACCATGCGATATTTCCTAACAAACTGCAAGCACGAGGTATTCCACTCATATTGCTGTCCTGAGTAGCTGCATTCCTACGTTCGCGAAACCTTCGGGTACGTGTTAGACAGATCCTTTCAGAGCCATTCCCAATTAAGTGTGGAGTACCTCAGGTGTCCGTTCTTGGTCTATGTCTATTTTCAATATCAACTACATTGGAGGGTACGTCGAATAACCATTTCTCCTGATATCAAGATTTGGCGGGTCATCTATTCATCCAGCCATACAAGGAAACTTCACTCCGACCTGGATTTTCTACACGCATGGTCTACGATCAACTGCTTACCATTCAACACGGACAAATGCCATGCATTACGAATTCGTCTTCCTGACGACCCTGGCTATAATCTGGGTGGCAAGATGCTCGCTGTCAATGCATGGAAAAGATCTCGGAGTGATTGTACAAAATGACTAAGGCTGTTATGCCCAATGTAGTAGAGCTTCAACCGTGGAAAATAGAAACGTCAGGCTTTCGAAGCTTGCGTTCGGAACAATCGATCTACGTCTCTTTCCGTTTCTTCAGGCGTACATCAGACAACACTTGAAGTATGCTTTCTCCGTTTGGAACCCATGGTTGAAACGTAACCAGCACGCCCTAGAACAGCCGCAGTGACGTTCTACAGAGCTTGTCAAGGGGCTGAGCTTCGTCAGCTACGAGGAACGTCTTACAACTTACAAATGTTCTCTATAAACTGTCGTCGTATGCGAGACATCTGATCCTTGCGTATCGGATATTGACGTAAGAAACTCACCCATGTAGGGGTATGCTGAAATTGGCCCCATACTTAGGAAATCGTGGTCATCACCTGAAGTTGGCACATTTGCACAGTAGATTGGACTGCCACAGACACTCCTTTGCCGTCAGGAGTTTTCGTTATTGGAACGCATTACCTCTTTTGGCTATTTCTGCACCATCACTAAATATTTTTAAAGAACGCCTTCTCCTCCATTTTTTATCACACGAAACACAATTCATGATTATGCTTTTTTTAAAATTATAGTCTTTGTGATACTGCACCATATCTTTCCCTCTTTCCACAGCGTTTTCCATCCCAACTAATGTGGAGCACGTTTCCCTTCGACCACTTTGCTGAACTGCTGAAACATATTCAGACCAAATGTGTTAACTATTCCATTGAGCTTGTAGCTTTTCTCTCACAATAAACCATTGATTATTGACTACTTGCTCAGGCTGTCAGTGTTTTGTTATGTTCAAGTGATGACAGTAAGATTAGGCTCAGTGGATGACTGATCAACTGATTTGCTGTGCCAATTTGATTAGCAGTGGTTGCCAAGTATAATCATCCGCACGGATGTCTAATCGCGCAGTACTTCTGTGTTGCACAGGCATATCCGTGCTGTACTGATTTTTTGCCGCTACTAAGCTCTATATGGAAAAACATGGATTCCTATCACTGTTTTCTCTTACATCAATCTAGGCCCCGGCTACCTGACAGTGTCTTCAACCACGTTGACTCTATGATTTTACGGCACTTTACCTGGATCACGCTTGTGTTTCCATACATACATAACTTTGTTTACTACTTTTTAACTATTTCAAAGACCTCTATTCTCTATTTCTTTTCTCATATCTGTCTAGGCTTGGGCAACCTGACAGTATCTTAGCCTGGATCAGGCTTGTGCTTTTATACCATACCATATACCATTTCAAAGATCACTGAACCTAATATTACGCTCCGTACCCCATTACGACAAACAGTCTGAAGCTGAATGTTTAAACATTATCACATTATATCTGTTTGTGAACGGGCAACCTGACAATGTATCAGCCCAAGTGCAGTCTAACACTGACGCTTTACCCAGGCACGGATTTGCAATCAGGCAGTTATCTCTGCTTTGCAACTAACAATGCTCAATCGAATTGCCATTGGTAGTGACTTGCATGCGGAATAGCGCCAGAATCCCACTGTCATTCCTATTTTCATTTTCATATCTGTCTCTGCTAAATTGATTGGCCAACGGTAGTGAGCTGCATGCTGAAACACGCTGGAGTCTCACTACTATTTCTATTTCCTTACTCATATTTGTCTAGGCCTGGGCAACCTGACAGTATCTTAGCCCACGTACAGTCTCTGACTGTGCGGCACTGCTTGGATCAGGCTTGTGCTTTCATACCGTACCATACCTGCCTGGAAAAATTGACAGTATCACAACCCACATGCATTCTGTTACTGTACGACACTGCATGGATCAAGTTTGTAATTTCAAATTTGCCATACTTGCCTATGTCAAAGTTTTAATATATTTTTAATTTACCTTCGACTAATCGAAATAGATGAGACTAATATTTCTTATTTTTAAAATCCTATATAAATGTTTTGGTTTTTTCGTTTGATACCGCAATACCCCCTTCGAATTTAATTTTCTTTCAGCAATTTTAACCTCCCTTAATCTATTGATTAGTATGCCTTCAATGACAATGCTTGAAAACGGTGTTTCTGAAAAAAAGATTAAAGCAATCATTCTTGTTGGTGGACCGTGTAAAGGTTTGTCTTCTGATATCTTACTTTCCCAGGCACACGTTTTCGCCCACTTTCGTTAGAATTACCTAAGCCTCTTTTTCCCATTGGTGGGTTTCCAGTCGTTTATCATCATATTGAAAAATTTTCGAAGGTATCAATAAATTTTTCCCAATATAATGTATTAATCGCAGGTCCCCGGCATGCAAGAAATCATTCTTTTGGGATTTTATCAACCGTCGGACGCCTTGAATCAACTTATTTCAAGTACACAGCGAGAGTTTAAAGTCCCTGTACGGTAAGCTTGCATTGCTGCCAGATTAATTTCTGTCTCACATTGATTTTTGTCTTATTCCAACTTTGCCTCGATGCACGCGGAAACCCGCGGGAGTCTCACTGTCATTTTTTATATTTCTATTTTCATTTTTCATATCTCTATAGGCCTGGGGAACATAACAGTATCTTAATTCATGTGCTGTTTATGAGTGTGTAGCATTTTGCCTGAACCAGACTTGCAGTTTCCGACTGAATTTCTGAATTAATTTGGCGGTTCTTGTCTTGCGTATACATTTCATGTTTTCCTCCCACTGAAATTCACAATAAGGTATCTGATTTTGTGACATGGAAATGACTAGTTCTAAGTTGTTCCTTGATTTAGTAAAGCAGTTATTATCATTATGGCTATTCATGTTGTGACCCGCTAAACTCGATTCTTTTTATAGGTGAAAACATTACCCCTTATAAATACACATTTAACTTTGGTTCATGCAGCTATTTACAAGAATTCACCTCATTGGGAACAGCGGGAGGCATCTATCAGTTTCGAGACCAGCTTCTTTCAGGCTCTCCTGATTTACTATTCGTAATGAATGGGGACATATGTTGCGATTTACCACTTCAAGAGATGTTGGAGTTTCACCGAGGACTTGGACCAGGAGATCGATTTGTCATCATGGCAACTGAGGTTAGTTATGCGTTAGTGTTCCTGGTTTTACTCACTAAAATGCCAGCATGCACTTTTTTTAAATATTTTTGGTGATTTTGTTTCGCACTAGACATTACCTCCCGAGGTTGTCCTCTTAGGACCCGATATAAGTAACGTTTTAAACTGTTTGTTTCTGAGTAATTTCTCGTTTTCTCGAACCTTAAAGTAAAGCAATGTAGTTCTAGTCACTGATTGTTAAGTTCTGTCAGTTGATAGACGGATTTTTCCACAATGTTTAGTCATTAGATGTGCCCAACTTTACTAGTCGTCGTGAATTAATAAGCGTTTCCCAATTATGCTCACTCGGTTACGCGGATATGCATTCGCGCAGTACTTCTGGGCTGCTGTAGTTTAAGCTTGCTTCTGTTTTTGGAAATTGCGCTACATTTTATATATTCCATTCCATTCCTAGACTTATCTGTATTTCTGCCTCATTTAAAAACATGTCTGCATGTTAGGCATTCACTCGTCCTATTCTTTCAGCTCAAATAAGTGCTAAACTCGAGTCCAGAGCTTTCATTATGGACCGTCGTGATCAACTTTGTGAATAGTTCGATGGGTTTGGCATGGATGATTAATCACAAATATAAACAACATATTCTCCAAATATCGCTTAAACTACCAAGGTATTTGAATATATTTGAGACCGATAGGAAATCTATATTCATGAAAAGGAAGTTTACGATGCACCGGTTAGAGCAGAATTTTTGGCAACGTTTCGCTTCTGACACAGAAACCTCGTCAGACCAAGGGTGTCAGTACGAATTGAGTTCAGGTAAAAGCAATTTAAGCCTGAACACCATTAACACTAATGTAGCTGGTATGGTGTAGAGAGAAGCCGGAAATCATTGCGTCAGGTTATTTCAGGTCAACGAGTAGCAACTCGCGCATATCTTGTCGATTGTTACATTTCAGTCCAACAATAACCACGTAACCCCCCCGCGTAACCCGCAGAGCTCTTGTAACCGACATTGACCAATCAATTGGGCTGAAGTTGTCCATCTTTTCATAATTTGAAAGATGTCGCTCGAACCGTTCGAATGCAATCAATCCGAACCCCGAAATATGACGAGTTCGCAATTGTCGTCGCCGATCTTTTCGGCGCTTCTTGCTCGTGTGTTTCGTCGGAGGGTAGCGTTCTGCATATAATTGGAAAGCTCGTGATTAGCGCTCATCGCTAAGGCACTTCGCACCTTCACACGAACACCCTTGGTCTGATGAAGCTTCTGTGTCAGAAGCGAAACGTTACCGAAAATCTACTCGAACAAATTCATTGCAAATTTAGTAAACTAGTATTACCGTGGAATTGTACAGATACCACCGTTGCTACTCTATATTTATCTTAAAATCTCGTTGGTTACATTCCACGCAGGCAACGCGCCAGCAATCTCTGAAATTCGGCTGTATTGTGGAGAACCCGGACACACACGAAGTGAGTCGATTTGCCTTCCGTGATTTCTTTTCAGCAACGAATTCACCGCCCCGTTTGAGCTGCTGCGAATCAAATATCAATCACCGTGTATTGTTTTATATTCAAAAATCACCGCACATTTTCATTAGTTATGATTCGTTGTTCAAAACCCTCTTCCTTTCCGGACGTGCCTCAGTAGTTCCGGCTCCAATCTACCACCACCATCATATCTTATATCACTTCCAAATATTTCGAATTTCGCTTACTGAAATTCTCGATTATTCTATTGTTTAGATCCCCGTGCATATTCACCGACACATACCTTATGATCTGTTCTGATACAATACCCCTTCACTACCTGACTCCTAACTTGTGATTTTATACATTCTGACAACCTATCATGTGCTCAAACAGTCGAAAATTTCTCTACAAGGATCCGCACCTTGTGTACTGCCCGATTGATAAACAGTTTGTCTGTCGCTTTGTGTTCTTTGCACGGCACTCAACTGTGGCACAGTTTGAAGCAGACATTTTCTAGCTGCCAGCTCTTTTCGTTACTGTCTCGTTGTGAAGGTGGACATCCTACTTTCGAGTGTTCACATCAACTGATGCTGCCTCGCGAATCATAACTCATGAATGGGCGCATCTCGGATCATTACTTCCGGCTCACTTTCGGTTTTATTGCATTTTTTACATTTTACATATTTATAACCCGTGTTCATTTGCACCTTATCTCCAACTCACCGTAGCACTAGATTGATAGACTCAAAATTGTTCGATCTTTCCATGACTGGGCTCACGAGCCTGCCAGTAGATGATATCTTACGGCATGTACTGCCACTTCTGGGTCACTGTCTCTCGCTCACAAGTTTCTACACCTCCTTTTCGTGTTTTCTTCAGGTTATGCACTACGCCGAAAAGCCGACCACCTTTGTGAGCACAACGATCAATTGCGGTATTTACCTTTTCACACCCGGGATCTTCAAGTTTATCCGAATAGCGTTCCTGGAGCATCAAAATCAAATGAAGTAAGTCTCCGTCTTAACAAGTAAACTGCAAAACTAAATCCAATATGTCGAAACGGATGACTCGTGTGTGCTCTTATACTCCAATGCAACATTCGATACCAATTTTTTTTCAAATTTACACCGTTCATTTTCTCTTGTTTTTGTGTATTTTTGTAGCACCACTTAATGTTCTAGCTGCGTCAAGGAATTTTTTTTAATAGGGCTTTTGTTGATCCCATACAGATATTCATTGATGCGAAATACCGGAAAAGAAATCTTTGATTCTATTCTAGTGTATTGTTCGCAAATATTGGTTAGTTTAGACATTTTGATAGGTGTTTTTATGGGCGTTTACATGTTCAACGATGCCGATGACAACGCTTTGTACCCCCCTTCTCGCTTTGTACATCTCATTGTTTATGTTGAACGGCACTATATCTGTATCAGATTGTGCAAATATAATAATAATAATAATTACGTGACTTAAAACAGCGCATAAAAAATGAAATGTTTGATTCGATTGAACGCCTGTTTTATTTCAGCTGTAAGCGCTTCATCCCGGTTTGTTTGTGCTTAGTCTTCTATAGAATTCGTAGCTATTTCAGTCCCACCCTTCCCCATATTTTAAGATTTTACTTTTGTCATCGTTGTATGACTGTTAAGCATTCGGTAAGTGCTACCGGTGTAATGCTGCCTCTGATGATGATGTTGATGTGTTATATCTGTAATGTGATACTACTGGGTTTGACAGAACACAACCGTAACTAAACTCGTGTATTGAACGAATGAATGAATACCACAAAGTCTGTACAGTGAACGATAAACACATTATTTACTTACAATCGATATTGATCGATGCTTGATCGATGGTTCGTTCACTGTCTATACTACATGATGATGATGATGATAGATTGTACAGCGCTCGACCTATGTTAAGCACAAAATACACTTTTGTTGTAGTCCAGGATAAACTCCTTCCTTTTGGCTATATATGCTGCTAAACCGCTTTCCGTTTCTCCGATATTTCCGTGATCACGTTTTCTTCGTTCTTTCAGTTTTGATTTGCGCTCTCCATGCAAAGAAATCATTCACTTGGAACGTGAAATTTGTCAACCGCTAGCCGGTAGCGGAACTTTGTTTGTCTATCACACCGATCGTTTCTGGAGTCAGATCAAGTTCGCCGGGTGTGTTGCAGCTCTCGCATCCCGTAGTGGCATGCATCATAGTTATGTGTTTTCCGTTTTTATTACCTCCGTTTATTGTTGAACACGAGTGGTGTGATTCAGGCGTAGTTTTTGTTCTACTGTCCATTCACCCCTTTAAAATGTTACCGTCATTAAGTTTCTATTCCTATTGCTGTCTTGAAACCCATATTTTGGTTTGTGTTATAAAAGCGATCAAGGCTTGCGCACAGTTTATTGGTTCTATTACGCGAAATGTGGTTGTCTTGCGACCAATTTAAGATACTCCATGTTTTAATTTTGTAACCATGAGTCGGCGAAGTTAAATTGCACCGCTAAACCGTTCTATCGTTGTCCACATGCTGTAATTCTTCGGAGTAATGGTAACAAGTGCTTTACCTTATCTCAAAGTATTGTAAGTAGTTCAACATGAACTTCTCTTCATTTTCATCAGTGCTAACCAGAAACAACAGTGAAATGTCATTTCGATGTGTTTCTTTTTGCGCGAACAACCCACAATTGGATGATATGCTGCCGCGAACGCTTTTTTCGTTGCAGCGGTCGGCAGTGGTCGACGCGCATATTCACGATAAGCATTCCAGTTGTGACTTCGATTTACGGAATAGCTGCACAATCATCGATTGTCAGGTCACGTATTGCGGACGCCAATTTATCGATTTCCACAACGCAGTCTTTATGTTGCGCATTCCGAGGTCACTGTATCATGAATGAACGCACAAGCCTGATCCAGGCAAAGTGCCGCACAGTCAGAGACTGCACGTGGGCTAAGATACTCTCAGGTTGCCCAGGCCTAGACAGATATGAGAAAGAAAATAGAAATGGTAGTGAGACTCCAGCCTGTTTCAGCATGCAGCTCACCACCGATGGTCAATCAATTTAGCACGATGTTAGCTGCACAGCACAGAAGTACTGTACGATTGCACATCCGTGCATCATGACCGGCAATATCGTCTTTCGATGAGAAACGCGCTGGTTTTTTGGCTGCAGTGTCACAGAAAACTCGGGCTGTTTCGGCTCCTGTCTGCGCTAATAGCAGTTCAGGTTGATGCTCATGGCGTGTTGTTTAGTAAAGAAGCCGTGTTATTTTGAAGCATAGCGTAGGAAAACGGACCACTGATCCTGGTCATTCCCACGAGACGTGACACACTCTAGGCGTACTATAGGCTGTTTAGCAGTAAGGTCAAATAAGTGGTGGTGGGTTATCTACTACTTAATCATGTTCCCTGTCCTGATTATCACCCTTGGTCTGACGAAGCTTCTGTGTCAAACGTGAAACGTTACCCAAAAACTACTCTAACCGATTGCACTCAAATTTCCTTGCATTAGCAATAATCATTCGTTTCTACACGTGGGCAACGTTGTTCAGGTCATACCTCCGGGTTGCATGGCTCTCCCTCCCCCAATCTTCCTAGACTCGTCTAATCTGATAGACTCTCAGCCCACGTCAATTACACTCCATGGCTACAACAATAATCAGTGTCCTGCATACATGTTAAACCGTTTGTGCCAATCCTTGATTATTTGTATACGGTTGTCTGGTATTTATTATTATAATTAATTTACTTTTCATTCCCCGATTTTTAGCGCCGTGATCTACGCCAATCGTCATGTTCTTTCTCTTTACGAACGAACCCATCCACACCGCCTGGCCAAAACATCTCAACCTAGCTTGACTCAATCGCAACACCACGGAGGTGGGGATCATTCGGATGCTACGGATGGGGCACGTGGATCACAAGATGCCTCTAGTGGCCCTGTAATCATCGGTCATGTGTACATTCATCCAACCGCTGTAATTGACTCCACGGCAGTGGTATGTTACAAATCGGGTTACCGGTGTTCCATTTTGAGCGTCCCATGAGCGTTGGCGAAATCCAGTCACAACCTCGTTACTGTTTAAAACGTCATTCGTTTCTTATTGCGTACTCACACGATTCGAGTGGCTAGGTTCCAGTATTTGGCTTTCTGTCCATTAAAATTTTGCATTACTTTGAATCAGTTAGCGTAGATGATTAGGTTTGATATTGAAGCGAATACTTGTACCTCAGGGATTGGATGTTCTGTGTTGTGTGTTGGCTGAGCTGGCATTGTAACAGTACGACGTTTCGTCATCAAGCTAGATGACATCGTCAGCTGAACTTCTTGCGAAGTGTTAGCAACCGTCGTGTTTTCTGATTTTATACGCTCACTGTTCTGTTTATTTCCTCGTCATTGGTTGTTCTCAAGGTCACGCGTCTTAATGTTCGGTTCCTCATTGGTACATACATGTCGTCCAATTGGACGTGTTGATTCAATGACCGCGTTGTGGAGTGCCACGCCTCGAGGAATTCCCGTATGTGGCGCGTGCGTCCCCTTGCAATGACTCTGGTTCCATTCCAGTTGACTTGGTGTCCTTCTTGGTCAACGTGAATTGATAGTAACGATTTGTATTCGTGCCTCCTTACCGCTGATTGGTGTTCACTCAGTCTGGTACCCAGCCTCCTTCCAGTCTGTCCCACGTAATGCATCTCACAATCCGCGCATGGGATTTTGTAGACCACGTTTGTTTTGTCTTCTTCTTTCAAGCTATCTTTCAATTTGCACAGCTGATTGCGGAGTGTTCGCGTAGGTCTGTGTGCAACATTGATTCCGAGTGGTTGCAGTACTCTTGCAGCGATTTCTGAAACATTCTCAATGTAAGGTAAAGGTTTCCTGACCTGTGCGTTTGGTTGCTCCGTGGGCAAGCTTCTTGGCGATTTGTATCTTAGTATAAAGCTCTTCGGGTAGCCGTTTTTCATCAGGACTTTGAAGAGGTATCTTTCTTCCTCCACCAGCCCAATAAGGCAATATCATCAGCATAGTCATAGGGCGGATCTGTCAACTGAGTCAAAGGGGGCTGTGATATCCAGAAATAACACAATGGTAGGTCGCTGATACAGGTGACGGTGTTCTAGCAACTGTCGCAGAACGAAGATCTGGTCTACACATCCGCGCCCTGGTCGGAAGCCAGCTTGCTCTTCGCGAGAAGTGCCCTCGTGAATCGGTGTAAGTCTGCGAAGGAGGATGGCAACCAATATCTTAGCTACCACCGGAATAAGCGAAATTCCGTGATAGTTGCAGCATTCGTTCCGCGCTCCTTTTTATGGACTGGTATTACTAGCGATTCACCCCAGGAGGCAGGTACCCTCTCATCCACCCAAACCTTTGAGAACAGCTCGCGCAATTCTGCTACGACTGCCTTGCCTCCTTCCTTGAATAGGAGGATGGTTTTGCTCAGACCTTGCGGCTTAGGGCCACAGACACGAATCAATTGGTAAAGTCTCCTCATGTTGTTCATGGCTAACGCTCTTTCCATCTCCGAGGCGCGTTCTTTCCACCAATACTCACGGTCACGTCTCAGACTATCTTTGATTAGGAGTCTAAGACACTTCCGATCGTCCTCATACTCTAAACCACTCGGTATGGCACGGCGCCGTTCGAGTAGCGTGAGGGACTCAGCTGAGACCCAGAGGTGTGACGGTTGACGAGTGACTTTGCAGCATTCCGTAGCAGAGTCATAGAGTGCTTGCTTAAAGTAGTGCCAATGACGATCCAGCTCGACCGGCCGATTTTTGGAAAGGGAAACCGATAGAGTATCCCTAAATCTGGTACCGTTAGACGCTCAATCTGTATATGGATGGTCTGCTTTACTTAGTACGCTGTGATCAAGTTAAAGAGTTTCGAGCGGTCCCCGTTCAATAGTGTGATGCACTTTGAACATCCACGGTCTATGAATCCGCGATGAGTGCGACAGTCGACGAGGCACATTATCGTTAGTTGCTTCTGTTTATGACATCTAGCGAAAAAGCGATTTCGCAACATCGTCGCTAACAGTTTATCGACGTGGTGGACCAGTGGGGCTAGGAGGCAACAAGCTGACGGGAAAACTTCAATTTCATCCGCTCCAAATCACCCGAAATTCCGTATGCCGATTTGGCATAACAACTATCTGGATAGTAACCGCTGTGTTGACACCAAATGTGCAGTTAAGTAACTGACTGATGCGTTTTTTAAGGTGGCAGCCTTCCCTTTCCTTTTCGTAAGAACCGTTTAACTGGACTAAGTAGATCCACTCCTGCGGCGCTAGAAAATGTTTCCAACTTTTTCGAACACCAGCTCTTCGGGACTACACGAAGATTTCCTACCAGCAGAGCGTATTTCACCAACCTTATTGACAAATATGTAGTCTCAGTCAATGCGAGTGATCAGAATGGCGACTATTGCGCTTTCTACTCCAGATATAAGATTAGAATTTTAAGAAAGTACATCTTCGTCCGAACGTGAGTGAAATAAGCGTCGTATATGTGGGTCCGATCGGCCTCATAAGGAATAGCAAGAAGATTATTGCACCTGAAATTTTGGCTTCCACGCTATACGCTCGTGGGTGTATATAAACAGTACATGTACTTCTTTCTTTTAAACAATCTAAACCACGCGGTCATAATTATCAATCAAGTTCATACGAGTTTACCCGTGCGATTATCTCGGTGAGGTTGTTCGAGTATTGTGTTTGCCTTTTAGCTCGGACCCAACGTGAGCATCGGCGAGCGTGCTGTGATTCGCGGTGGGGTACGTCTTCGCGATTGCATCGTGTTACAGGATGCGGAGATTCGTGAGCACGCGTGTTGCCTGAACGCCGTGATTGGATGGAACGCAATTATCGGCCAGTGGGCGCGTGTCGAAGGCACTCCCAACGACCCGAATCCGAATAAACCGTTCACGAAACTGGAAGTTTTGCCTGTTTTCAACTCAAAGGGCCAGCTCAATCCCTCAATCACAGTTATCGGTGAGCTATTTAACGCGATATTTAAACACGGCACATAAAAAGCACTGCCTATGTTCAATTCTTCGAAATTCCTTTCCATGTTGCAGTCAGCCAGCAAGCTAAAAGCAGTTGCAATAATCGGCTTCCTGTGAGCAAAACACTACATTTCAATCAAGTGTTATGAACGTGTGCATTTTGTTTTTTCTGTAGCATTCGAGATACATCACCCTTGTGGTTTTCCCTGAGTTGATTGCTTCACTGTCACAGGTTTGGTGGGTAGATTAGCCGAGCTCGTTGAGGTCTGGCCTTACTTCAGCCAACGAGCATCTGTCATAAGTGACTTCCTTAACAGCATAAACGATGCGCAATCACGGGATATCCATCGCCCGAATTGTTATCATCCAGGGGTTTTGTTGGCCAGCTTCATACCGCCAACCGATTCAGGCGGTTATCTAGCAGATGATGTTAATTATTACAAAGTACCTTTCACTGAGCCAGTTATTTTATCACCCACCAGTTGTTTTATCGCTAAATTGTTACTTTAAGAAATCGCCAGTCTCAGGAGTTTCATTTATTTTGACCGGTGCTGTTATTCATCTTGTATACGGAGATGAACAGCATTCGTTTAGCTTCGCCCAAGTCGATTTGACTAACAAACGACGAGCTCAGCATTCGAGAATAGCGTAAACTACGTCAGCAATTGCAATGACGTTTTTTGCGCACTTCACTTTGTTTGAATTATCACGATTACGCTCAACTCCACTATGCGAACTGCTGTGATTGTTTGCCATCCATCAAATTCAATTTTAGCTCCAATGCACCGGTAAACTCTTATCATGGTGTAGCTCATTTGACTGGTCTAGGTCGTTTCTGTTGTCCTTGACAATCCAGAACTAGCGCCTTTATATGAAGCCGTGATTTGCCTTTACCTCTATTACACGTGTCGGGGAATTGCGAACGGGCGTGTTTAATCGTATAGTTTTTTGCAGTTTTCTAGTTTATTCATAATTTCTTAAGGCCTTACAGCAAGACAGGGATGTTCTATCGATAGTTATACACATTCATTTGTAAGTTACTTTGTACGGGTAGCACCAGCTGATTGCAGATACTCAAGTGTAATCATTTACTAAACATACAACACTTGGATCTAGTCTACTGACGTAACACTTTCCTTATGTAAACAGGAAATATCTTTTAGGTATTAAAATACTGATCTACGTGTGTCCAATCTTAGATTCAGCCTCTTTGTACCATGCATCTGCCTGCATTTCTTGTTACTCACCCTAGCTAATAAGATTAAGTCTACCAGAGCTGACGGGTTTATTTGAAACCGTCCATAAAATGAAATGCTTCATTCATCGTTTGACACTCACATTCACAATCACGCTGCGGTCATTGCATTGTCAGGTCAAAATAATATTAGCCCTGTTCACCGATGAAATGGCACATATCAATCGCTAGATTACGCGCTCTGAGACCGGTTAACCTCAGCTAAAAACCACCGATACTGAATTACTTTTTAGGTTGCATAAAATATAACAACATGATATAAACAACGGTTCAGCTCTATCAAACGGATGTCTGCTTCAGCAGAATTTGATTTATGGTGTGCAATCGACACTTGTTCAGATTTACTGTTCACAGCTCTATTCCCTCATTGAAATGATTTTCGAATAGCTGCAGCTCTGCATGGAGCTTTTGACGTTTCATCCTCATTTCCAGGTTCCAATGTTGAAGTCCCAGCCGAAATAATTGTTCTGAACTGCATCGTTCTTCCACACAAGGAATTGTCACACAGTTCGAAGAACCAGATCATCCTCTAATCTGTCTGTTTCTCACTGTCTGTGTGCCAATGCCTTCCGCCCAATCACGTCTTTGATTTTTGATGCAGTTTTTAATTCTTTTCGGCCACAAATACTTTGTTCTTTCCCTTGGTCTGATCTGCTCTTGATTTATGGGTTTATTCTTGTTTCTGTATTGTCAATTTTTCGTTTTAATACACTTCGGTATTTAAATATAGCAAACTCTGGGATGTTCACTTTCTTACTTTTCTGTATGAAATGCTCGTGGGAGGCGTTTCGGGTTGCAGTGGGCTGTGTGAACCTCAGAATAAAATTGTCATCGAAAAATTCTTCCTAGCAGTTCCTCGTCTTCCTGCGTTTTCTTCTCATGTTCGCTTAAATAGAATTCTGGGAATTAAAATTCAAGACGGCTTAGAAATTCTGCTGATTTTCACAAGCTAACATTGTGTTAAATTGATTTGCCACCGGTGGTGAGCGGCATGCGGAAATTCGCTGGTGTCTCACTGCTATTGCTATTTTGCTTTCCCATATTTGTCTAGGCCTTGGCAACCTGACGTTATCCTTACCCATGCGCAGTCTATGACTGTGACGCACTTCGCCAGGATCAGGCTTGTGATTTCATTCATACATCATCGCTCTGCACACCCGTCAATGTTCTTTAAGTGCGAACCATTGTGTGGCTCTAATCACAACTGTTATACTGAACCAAAACACTCGTACTTGTAATAAATCGGGAATGTTACAACAGTAACGATCTTCGTATGTACTAGTTTATTTTTAAGCGGCTGTTGCGTTCGCTAATAGGTTCATTGAAATCTCGAATCATTATCGTCTACGCGTATCCATCTGATGCGAGATCGTTTTGGACTATAATTCACTTACTTTTCCTACTTCGGACGTCGTAGCCAATACTAGCGGGGGCACGTGGCGTGGTAACCGTTCAGGTTTCATCCACGAGAATGGTTTCAACCAACAGAGTTGATTTCGGTTAATGGTTGTGTGGCTGAGGTTCGTTTCGTTACATCCGAGGACGCTTGGCCTCGAATTTTCATACGTGGCGTTGCCACCAAGTATAAGCGAAGCGCACTCTGTTCTCAATGAATATCTAATTTAAAGAGGAGCGGTCAACATACTTTTACTTAACTATTTTTTGTGCGACTATCTCCTCCTGCAGGATGAGCCGGCTTCAATGAAGGGTCTTGGGAATTTGGGTAAAAAGAGGCGTCCCTAGCACCACTCGGGGTTTGTTCGAGTCAGCTTCTCTAGCCTTTGCACAACCAAGTGCGACCTGCAAGGCAGCAGGGAGTTGCCAGTAAGAGGTGGTGTGCACCAAATAGCCGATTACGAAACTCGGTTTCATATTTTTCCTCAGGGTTTTCTCCCGAAGACTTTCCATCGATTCGGTATCCCTCAAGGCAGTGGAGGTTTAAAATCAGGGTTTTTTCCCTTAGATGAAATGCCTTCCCAGGCCAACGGGCTCTATCTGCCCGAAGCAAACTGGTTTTTCAGGCCCCAGTCACGCCCTCGGCCCTTCTCATGTAGGTAGAAGCAGTGCAGCCGAGCTCGGGGAACCATTCATGCAGTCCAGAATGTCAACACCACTAACAATGGCTACTTTAAAAGTATCAGACCTGAGGAATCTTTTTCGAAAATCAAGGCTGCTGACATATCGTCCTTTTGTGTGCGATTAGTCCACAACTTAATTGAACCGTGCATGTAATCAAGTTCGGTGAACAGCCTGATAGTTTCTGAGACATGTGCAACTTTTCTGGACATGCTACTTCACAACAGCTCGATTTCATCGTATTGATGCGGAATTATAATTAAGTCAACCGCAACATTGGACGCAGTTCAGTTTGCTTGTTGATAGACCATATGCTTCACGTGATTTAAATTAATCAATTGCGTTTGAAATAGAATTAATTTATACGCGATCATAAACAACCGTAGTGTGACTACGAAATTGCGATCATTGTCTTAATTTAACTCGAAAATATTTATATTCCTACTCCACTGTCTGATGATGTTATTTTGCGTGAACATCTTTCACTGAATCAAATATTTGTTTGTTGATCGATATTTTGTCTAAAGCACGTGAAATTTAACATTGTTGCTGTTGTTTTGATGCTTCGCAATCTCAAGGTTTACATATTAATGTTGTGCTTGCCTGTAGGCTGTTTTTTCCTAAACAATGTGTACCTTTGTATGCAGTTCACTTGCACACGATTTCCGCACAGCATCTTGTCTTTGGTGATCATTCCGAGTAAGACCTAACCACATTTCTCAATGCATTCACTGGTTCGCGCATTTTGATGAACACATCAAATATACAAAGTTATACTCGAATGCAACGAACCCCGATGTTGAAACACAGAATCACACAATGATTCGTGGTCAAGCTCTCAAGGCGCTTATGGATGACCAAAGTGATGTGTTGCTCACATCAATTCGGGGGATGTGAGCAACACATGACTTCGGACATCAAATATACAATATGCCCCTTATTTGCGCACTTTGGACATCAAATATTACGCCATTTATTTGCACACTTTCTCGTCGCACACATACCACAACCTGAACTATCAAACTGTGCGTGCCTTGAAACAGCACGAGAGCGATGCTACATTCTATTGTTGTATAACACTGTTCAACGAATCCGGTTGAACCGTCGTGCGCATCAGGACTCCTTGTTGTTTGCACACATCAATGACAGTACGATCTTGTTCCACGTGTCTCGAAACCTCAAGCTTATGTGACTCGGGATCATCTTTCAACAGAATAAGTCTATCATAGATCATTCTTTGTTCCTAAACACACACTTCTCGTATACGCAAGGAAATCATGTGAATGCTTCTGAATTTGACGCACTCATCACCATTGGTAATGTGCCAATGAAACACAACCATTGTCAAATAAAAAGGTCCCATACATGTTCACAAAACACTCGATTAGAGCGAAGGATTTACTTTTCGTTATTTCACATCAAGCGTAAGAAAGTAGAAATGGATCTGATCAATATTAACCATTAAACAGAAATCGAGGTCGCTTGTTAGTGCTGAAAATGCTTCGATCGATATGGATGTTGGTCGAAGCAACGAAGTTTACAAACTAATCGTTTTGGAACACAAGTTTGGCCGTGAGATGTTGATTACAATTGCCTCAGTTGTCTGCGGGATGTTCCAGCCTACACTTTGTGACGTCTCAGGTTTAACTCGGTGGCCCGTGCCAATCAAATGAGCTAGAATCATACGGTTCATCGTCTTAGAGACCACTTGTATAGGACCAGACTGTGACTTTTTAAAATTGACGGATACGCTCTATGATTCATATGACACTATCTCTTCTGTCATCATACCGTCGTATTTTATGATGCGTTGGAAATGGGAAAGAAAATTTGTGGCAGCACACAGGATTATAATAATTATAATGATGTACAGCAATTATTCTGAAAAGATTTTAAATAACACTCGTTACAGTGATTTCATCTTCGGCCGATCTTGACGATGGTTGACATTTCAAACGCTTGGTGATTTTCCGCTCCAGCACATTGCGTGATCATACATATTTCACTCAGGAATTCATAATCAGTCTCTTCAAAGTCCATGTGCGCTCCATTAGAAACTAACACCATTGGTTCTGTTCCAAATCGATTAATTAGAAGATATTACTTTTTATCTTGTAAGATCAAGGTCGAGAGCCTTCCGCTACCCAGGACAACACGAGAGATTATCACCCGAAACCAATTCGCGTAACATAAAGTTTACTGAGTTTGTGACGAATTATTTGATGCTGCTCGGAGGATTGTTATTCATCGATTCGTGATCACGATTTCGTTGACGTATGCACACCGGCTGCACCTGGAGATATGTTGTGCTGTCCAGTCAATTGTTTATCCTTATTTGTATACTAGCGGTGCAACCAGAGTTAACTCCATTCAGTTATTTCCCCACACATACTCTGATTTTGAGGCGCTTTGCCTGGATCCAGGCTTTTGGTTTCATAGATTTCATACCACGGTCATTTCAGCTGACAACGTGATATACAGCAATTGCCGACTTGCGTTCCGAGATCTTCGACTAAACGCGTGTACTGCGAAATCGCGTAATACCATTGGTTGAAACCCAAGTAAGCGGTCATGTAGAATTAGCAATGACAGATTTACCGATTTATCACAAAAGATTTCATCAATATGCTTAGGTCAACAGTAGTAATTTCCAGTCGAGTAAGCTCGTTAACGCAGTTAAGAGTACAGTTTGCTGCCGGATGAAGTAAGCCGTGTGTCAGCTGATTGGATTTTATTTGATCAGTTGGCTCAGACCCGCTTTGTGTACGAGTCTTCTTAGCGTTGTTTATACTTAAATTATCCAACTCTAGCTTCATTCATCACTCTACAACGGTTCGTTTTATAATGAAAAACCGGTGTATTTGCAGCGTGGTGTGTACTCATAAAGGTATGCACTAAGATTATCGGCGTTGGATACAAAGGTATCTTGAGCTATATTTTACGCTTGCTTGAGTTTTTATTATTTTAATTACATTTGACGCAGGCAACGCTCCAGCAATCAATAAAATTCGGCTGTATCGTGGAGAACACGAACACACATGAAGTGAGTCGATTTATCCTCCGTGATTTCTTTTGAACAATGAATTCACCGCCCCGTTTAAACTCCTGTGAATCAAAATAACAATCACTGTATATTGTTTTATATTCAGAAAAAAAACACCGTTTCATTAGTTATGATTCGTTGTTCAAATCTATCATCCTTTCCGGACAGGTCTCAGTAGTTCCGCCATCAATCTACCCCCGCTACCCTATTTTTTAATAAGTTCTATCAAACACTTCAAAGGTCGCTAACGGAAACCCCTTGATTATTACATTGTTCCGTCGATCCTCGAGCATCTGCTACCTGACTCCTAACTTATGATTTTATACATTCTGACAAACCATCTGATCGCGCCGAGTTTAACTGAACCTCACGTTGTGTACAAAGATCAATCATGGTGTAGGCAGCTCAGTTCTATCGCCCTCATTGCCATCATCCGGGGGTTTTGTTGACCAGCTTGATACCGTCAACCTCTCACGGAGACAGTTATTTTATTATGCTTCTTCCCGATCCACGACTTTTGTTTTATCGCTAAAATGGTACTTTAACAAATCACCAGTCTCATGAGTTTCATTTATTTTGAGTGGTGCTGTTATTCATCTTGTATTCATTGACGAACTGCACTCGTTTACCTTCACCCAAGTTGATTTGACTAACAAACGACGAGGTCTATTCGAATCAGCATCCAAGAATAGCGTACCAATCGCAATGACGTTTTTGCGCATTTCACAGTGTTTGAATTATCACGATTATGCTCAACTCAACTGTGCAAACTGCTGTGATTGTTTGTCATCCACAAAATTCGATTTTAGCTCCAATGCACCGGTAAACTCGTTTCACGGTGTACCTCATTTGATTGGTCTAGGTCGTTTCTGTTGTCCTTGACGATCCAGAACTATCGCCTTTATATGAAGCCGTGATTTGCCTTTACCGCTTTTACACGTGTCGTTGAATTGCGAACGGGCGTGCCTAATTGTATAGTTTTTTTCATCTACTCAATCGGTTTTGCGTGGGTGGAACTCATTGGCGCTGTGTTGAAATCGGCGAACGATTGTTTACCAACCTATTCGTAAGTTCAAAAGGCCTTCCTGCAAGACCGGGATGTTCTATCGACAGTTATACACATTCATTTGTAAGTTACTTTGCACCGGCCGATTACAGGCACTCAAGCGTAAACATTTACTGGTCAACAACTCGTTAAGCATTATCACATGCAAGTCAGATCTCCCTAGAGGTACCCTTTCAAATATTTGATGTTGATGGTTTATAAACGCATTCAATTTAACCTCTGGTAATCCCGACACTTGGATCTAGTCTAATGACGTCACACTTTCCTTATGTAAACACGAAATCTCTTTGAGGTATAACAAAACTGATATACGTGTTAATAAATTATCCTGCAGCGTGCCTCATCTTAGATTCAGCCGCCTGTATCATGCATCTGCAATCACGTTTTGTTACTCAACATAACTGATGAGATTCATTCTACCGCAGCTGACGGGTTTATTTATAACTATCCATAAAATAAAAGTCTTCGCCAATCGTTGACACTCACATTCACAATCTCGTCGCGGTCACTGCCTTGTCAGTTCAAAATTATATCAGTCCTGGTCATCGATGAAATGGCACGTATCAATCGCTAGATTACGCGCTCTGAGACCGGTTGAACTCAACCAAAAACCACCGGTACTGAATTACGTTTTATGTTGGCTAAAATATAATAAAATGATTCAAACAACGGTTCAGCTTTATCAAACGGATGTCTGCTTAGGCGGAGTTAGATTTATGGTGTGCAAATGACACTTGTTCAGATTTTCAGTTCACAGCTCTATTCCCCCATTGAAATAATTTTCAAGTGGCCGAAACTTTGCGTTGAGATTTTGACCTTTGATCCTCATTTCCAGGTTCCAATGTTGAAGTGCCGGCCGAAATAATTGTTCTAAACTGCATCATTCTTCCACACAAGGAATTGTCACACAGTTCGAAGAACCAGATCATCCTCTAATCTGTCTGTTTCTCTATGTCTCTATGTGCCAATACCTTCCGTCCAATCACGACTTTGATATTTGATGCAGTCTTTAATTCTTTTCGGCCACAAATATTTTGTTCTTTCCTCTGGTCTGATCTCCTCTTGATTTATTGGAGTATTCTTCTTTATTGTCAATTTTTCGTTTTAATGCACTTCGTTATTTAAACATAGCCAGCTCTGGGATTTTCAATTTTTGTATGAAATGCTCCTGGGAGGCGTTTCGCGTTGCAGTGGGGTGTGTGAAACTCAGAATGAAATTTCCAACGAAAAATTCCTCGTCCATAGTTTTTTCTACGATTTCTTGTTGTGTTTGGTAGAATAAAATTCTGGAAACTCAAATTTCAGATGGTTTAAAATCCCGTTGTTTTTCATGAAGAATAAAACGATTGTGTGTGTAAAGTTTGATTTGTCAAACCGCTTACATTTTCAGCCTTTTTTTAGGCTTCCATTTTTCACGTGATTATTTCTAATTCCACTACTCATTTGACTCATACTCAAATCATCAACGCTACGTTCAAATATGTGAGTTTTCTGTTTGTTGTGTTGAGCATATCGATCAAGATTTTGAGTTGTTATCATCTCAGTCCTAAACACGAATCGATTCCACCCTCAAAAGCTCCTCATGTTTAATCTGTTTTATTCACATAGCGACCCGTATGACCCCAATGTCAGATATAGAAACATGGCGATGTAGGCAAATAAAGCCCAGATCTTCTCCGATATAGAAAACTAATTTTATGCTGATCATCTAACTTTACTTGCTCAAACTTGAGTGCTCGCACGCTACAGACTTTTACTTCACTAATCATTTCTCGTTATTTCTAACCAAAGTATGGCAGCAATGCTAGGTTCAATGAGAACAGAAATCGCAAAGACAATGTGAAGTCAATTTGGTGTGGAAGATCAATTCGTATAGATAAATGTTTGCCAACCAGTGATGCGAGACAGCATTCCATGGGGTGTGAGATACTTTTCTGTTTTTTGTCTTGTCATTCTTTGCTGACCCATTGTCAGCTGTTCAGTGTATTCTTTGTTCGTGAAGTGATCATTCTTCTAGTATCTATATATAAACGTTGCGAGCATTTATTGAACTATTTGGGGTTGCGTGGCATTAACACGTTTGGGAACCACTGTTATAGATTATAAAATGCAGCCGATGAATTTAGTTCACTCGGATTTGAATTATACATTTGTTTCGGGTTTCAATACGTGATACTGATCTTTAATCAATGTTCCAATGAGTCTGTATTTTAGCCTAAATCTTGGGCAGATAAATGGTTTGTTTATGTATTAGTCACTATCTCTGTGTTTCTGTTAGCTCTAAACTGAGTGAAAGATAACTTCTTTGGTTACGATCGATATTAGGATGATCGCAAATAAGTTATTCTTAAGGCATTGTTCAGCAAGATCAGCAGCGCCGACGAATATTTTAATACGTTTACTTAAAATTTGATCGTATCCATTCGATTATCCTACGTGACTACGATCTTGCCCTTTTAATTATTGGACTAATTAAGTGTGTTTGAGACAAGCATTTAATCCTTTCATTTGCACGAAATCCTGCGTGTATCACGAATTACGGGTGTGTTTATTAGCCAAATAAACAACAGAATGACACGAATAATTAATTTAAGTTCGTAAGTTAAAACCGAAAACGTGACGAATCTCAACTCTTGTACAATAAGCAGGATAGCCCCGTATCTGCCGATGGGTTCCAGCATTTCGATTTCTAAATTGCTGATCAGTCGGGGCTAGAACATAAAACTATATTACTTAAATGGATATCTAATTAGCATTTTCTCAAAAGTAATAAGGAAAGAGAATGCTAAACAAGGTTATACTTGTATGATAACTGTTATATAGGGTTCGTACAACGAACCACGAGGTTCAGACACGGAATCACAAAGTAATTCTTGGTCAAGCATTCGAGGCGCTTATGAATGACCAAAGTAATGTGTTGTAAGGGATGGGGATGTGAGCAACACATTACTTTGAACGTGATCCTACAAATAATGCCATTCAAATATAAGTTTGCCTAGTACGGAGAGAAACTTAACATCAAAAGCAAATACATATTTTCGTACAAAATAATCGTAACAACTCCTCCTCATCGAAACATCTGGAAACGTCCACTGGATAACGTCTATCAAGCAATAAGCAAGGACTTGGCATCAGCTGAACATGACATTTTAATAAAAAGCTCGAAGTTTATGGAATAAAGGTAATGTTGCTGAATTGGATAAGGGACTATCTTACTGATAGACACGTACAAGTTCGCGTTGGCTGCACCTTCTCTAGAAGAATAGGATTCACAAATAGAGTTCCGCAAGGCTCGGCGCTTGGACCTCTTCTATTCTCGGTGTAAATGAACGATATAGTAGAGAATATTAGATGTAAATTGATACTGTTTTCGGATGATATCAAAATATGGAAACGTGTCAGGTCTGTTATTGACTGTATGTCATTACAACGGGATCTGTGCACCTTATTTAGTTGTGTCCCGTCAAATGAGTTGACCTTTAACCCTGCGAAATGTAAAATTATGCGGCTTGGAAAAACTCTGCACCACACATATCAGCTTGGCACGCAAAATCTCGGTATCTGGGTATTGTTTAACCTTAAGCCCGAAAATCACTGCTGGACAGAGTACAATAAAGCCTGCCGTATCTTGAGTCTTCTGAGAAGGATATTCAGGATTTTTACGCTTGAAACCTTGCCCGGTTTATTAATACGTATGTGACTTCTGTTATGGAATATTCCATCCAAGCCTGGACACCATGGCTGAGGAAGGGTATCGAAATACTTGACAGGATTTATCATCGTGCGACAAAGTTGGTCTCCCGTTCCAGAAATTTGCCTTTCAAACAGCGAATGTTAAAACTAAATCTACACGATTTTACCCAACGACGGATACGGATTGACCTTCAGTTGGCATTCCAAATCTTGCATATTTCCAATGGCCTTACTCGAACACGAAAACATCCAAATGCTGTAAGCATTCCGCATTCTCAATTGGATATTCGTCGAAATTTTTTCTCGGTAAGAATTTATTTCACTTGAAACTTTTTGCCTGAAGAAATCACACGCTCAGAATCTGTTGCGGTTTTCGCTTTTTAAATCGATGAATATATGATTCAAGATTCAAGATTCAAGAATTTATGGTCACAAAAAGCACATAGCTTCACAATTACCATATCATAGTAAATATACGTTCAGGAAATAGGTATAAAATAAACATGTAATGTCAAGTATAGTCAAGTTGTATAGTTACCATGAGTCAATACGCAGGTGTCGTCAAATCGTTATGCAACAAATAAGTATCCAAATTTCGAATAAACGTTTCATGCTGGGAGAGATGACAAGAGTTTCGGGGAGGGAATTCCAAAGGAAACAGACACGTACACAATAAAAATATCGGCGACAGCTGATACGGGAGTGGGGAATTTGCAGTGTCGCTGAGTGGCTGCGTGTATGACGTGACTCACGGTATTCGAATAAATGTTTTAAGGGATGATGTGGGGTATTTAATATTTTATATGTTAGTATCACATCGCTTCGAAGGCTTCTTTGAAGGGGAGTGGGGAGCCTCAGTTTTTGCAATCGTTCCTCGTACGTTAGTTTTCGGAAACCTCTTACGAGTTTGGTTGCGCGATGGTATATTTTGTCAAGCAATATTATATCCTTTTTTAACCACGGAGTCCAAGCTTGTGATGCATGTTCCATGGTTGGAATTATATAGGCGTTCATGATGGTGGGCAACGTTCCAGGCGAGAAGGTTCTGAAAATCCGTCGCAGCATACCTAGAAGCTTGGAAGCACGCTTGTAGATAACCTCACAATGCAGGCTGTTCTTCAGGCTGCCGCATACCCAGACTCCAAGATCCCTTTCCGATTCGGTCCAGCTCAAAATCATCTGCCCAAAGTGATATTGGTACTGGAATGGCTTACCAATTTGCAACACCTTGCATTTTTGGATATTGAATGGCAAATTATTCCGTACCGACCATTCGTGTAGAGCATCTAGATCACGTTGCAGCTGTACACAGTCCGCAATGGTTTTTATCCGGGTCCAAAGTTTAATGTCATCAGCGAAAAGAATCACCTTGCATGCGAGCGTCTCCGGTAAGTCGTTGATGTAAGCCAAGAAAAGTACTGGCCCGAGGACTGAACCTTGCGGTACGCCACTAGAGGCATCAATAGCCTGTGATAGTACCCCGTTGATTCGAACGATCGCCTTACGCCCACTGAGGTAACTTTCAAGCCATATGAGTAGCTGTCCGCTGATACCCATCTGCTTCAGCTTTTGTATTAGTCGAAAGTGATCAACTCGGTCAAAAGCTTTAGACATGTCCAGATAACAAGCGTGGATGCTAGCTCCTTCGTCAACCGCTTGGGTCCAGTCATTTAAAACCGTCAACAGGTTTGTCAAGCATGAGCGAGATTTACGAAAACCATGCTGCGCTACAGATAGCATATTTTGTGATTCCACGTGATGAACTATATTTTCTGTCACTATACGCTCTAGAACTTTGGATATCACAGGAAGTAGGGTGACAGGACGGTAGTTTGCCGGATCTGAACGTCTACCGCCTTTGTAGATAGGTGAAATTACCCCTGTCTTCCACTCTGTTGGCACCACTCCTTCAATTAGAGAATGTTTAAACAATTCACACAAAGGTTCACACAGCTGCTGGTCACAGGATTTTAGTATAGTCGGAGTGATTCCATCCGCTCCAGGGGATTTCCTAGGGTTCATTCGACACAAATGTCGTTGTATAATCACTGGATTTATCTCGATCTCAGTCAGCTGTTGCGTCACTGTTGATGGCGGTAATTCTTCAGTCGATCGAATCGCTAACGGACTAAATACTTTAGCATAAAATTGAGCGAGAGCATCAGCTGTTTCCTTTGCTGAGACTGTTAATCCATCGTCAGTAAGAACAGGAAACACCCCTGGTTTCACGCTCGATCGAGCATTGACAATCCGATAAAGCAATTTAGGATTTCCTTCCATTTTCAAAGATAGAAAGCGATGGTAATTTTGCTTGTCTTCTTTGATGAGAGTGTTTACTTTGTTGCGAATTCCGCAAAATTGTTGCCATGACGCATCAGTCTTGGTATTTCTGTGTTGAAACCAAGCAGAGTTCCTTTGCCCGATCCATTTTTTCGTGCGACTACGAAGTTTAAAGCGAAAGTCGCTTACCCGTCGTTCATCAACAAATCGCGAATTTTGATATATGCTCGATTGAAGACTTTTTGTAAGTGTGGTGCAATGTGTTTCCGTGTTGTGATAATCAAGCCTCGCCAATTTACTAACCCAAGCGCGTCACGTAAACTCACGTAGTCGATCCTTCTGAATAGTTTTGCGGACTCACATACTCGTCTAGCGCTGCATACATATTCAAAACCTAACACAAGATGATCACTTCGACCGAGAGGGGCAATGTAGTCAACACCTTCAACTGCTGTTGTCTCGGAAGTAAGGATTAGATCCAAAACGGACGGTAACTCTGATCCTCTTCTGTGAGTAAAGTCGGACACATGGTTATGCAGTGGAATCATGTCGATCAGCTCACGGAATTTATGATCAGGTGTGTGTAGAGGGTGATCTGATCTGTTAAAAAGATGAGGAAGGTTGAAATCTCCCATGACCAGTAATTGGGAGCTTCGCATCTCTCCGGCATATTGTAGAGCCTTTAATACCCTGTCGTTTTGAGCATCCGTCGAAGATGGAGGGCGATATATTATACCAATGATGCAGTCGTCCTGTGACTCCTGTGTAAGGCTACACCAGAGGGTATCTTCTGATTCGAGATTGGGATCGTGAATCTTCATGCACTGAAGACGTTCGTGAAAGTATAAAGCCACACCACCACCTTTTCGTGGACGATCGTTCCGTAATAGTATCATGTTTGGGATCGACAGTTCGCTTTCAGTCATACAAGATTGAAACCAGGTTTCAGTCACAGCGACGAGGTCTGGTGAGTATCGTTTGCACAGCTCGGTTAGTTCAGCCAATTTATTAAACAAACTTTGGGCATTCGTATAGAGACACTTTATTGAGCTTTTAGCATGTAACAACGAGTCAGTAACAGTATTTATTGGTCCGACGCTGTCGACGTCGGACTTTTGTCGTTTTTTGATGCAAGTTGAGATATTTTCACTGGCGACTTTGAGTCAGACTCGGATTTCTTTTGCAATGGAAGGCTGCAATTTGACTTGAACAACTTTAAGATTGCACAATCTAACGTTATCGGGTAATCTCTTTCTGTATAGTTTTAGTTCGGATCGGACATCATCTGCTATACTACTTGACAAAAATGTAATCTTAAGTGGATTTGAACATTTTCCTTGATAGTTTGACGAGCAAGGTATTCGGTATGTGTCGACTACAACAGAATTTGAAGAGCTCATAGTCTCGGTAATAAATGACCACTGTTTACGATAGTGCTCTTTTCTTTCGTAAACCGTTGTGGCTCCTGTATTTTCAGGTACGTCAGCATGTATACGTTGGTGTGAGTCACTTTGTGTTTGGAGCAAATACGAATTGAGTAGGACATTTTCCATGTCCCTTTCGTTGGCAAAAGTGATCTTAAGCAAACGTGGTTTGTCTTGGTTCGGGGACTTCGGGTGACGAGCGAGCCGAGTTACCGATACCGGGTGTATACCATCTAAGCCAATTCGATTGCAAATATCTGACCAATTCTCAAGGTCATGTTTTTGCCTTGCATGAAAGAGCGTGATTTCTGACTCAGTAATTTTGGTGCAGATTACGCTCAAATTCTTTCCGTGTTCAATAGAGTATATTGGCTCCTTATGATGTGAAACGGTTTTGCTCAGAACTTCCTCTTTCGCCTGAAGTGTAGGCGTCTGTGCTCCCGTCAAACACTTACCTGCTTTAGTCACCATATGGGCAAATGTTGGGTTGTTAGTGTGTGATGCAACTAGACGTTGGGGAGTCTTGGCTATAGTGTTCGCAATTTTATTCGATGATGACCACGGGAAGCAGGGTTCAATAGGACCATCTTTGTTGCATCCGGATAAGCACTCACAACACTCAGTCAAGGGTGCGCTTTTTGGTGTAGTTTTCTCATGCTTTTTACCGCCTTGAGCAACATCTATTTCGGGTAGAATTGTGTTGACAATTGTATCTACTGAACGTGGTTTAAGTGTTTCCTCGAGTTTTCGATAACATTTTTCTAAAATCTCTATTCGAGATTCCAGCTTTGCCTCATGGGGAAGATTTGTATTTATATCACTAGGCTGTTTATTTCGACATGCACTACATACGTAGCAAACGCCGGGGAAATCAACGTTGTTAATAAACAATACCACTTCCTGCGTTAGGGCTTTATCACAGTTGGTATGTATTTTACCCAGGCAGCCAAAACATTTAACCACATGAGATCTGGCACTTACCCCTTTGTTACAGATTTGACAGACATCACGTGCTGCCTTCTTTGTCTGGGGCTTCAAGGTCATCCTTCGTGTCATTGTTACAATCCAGCGAGTGATGAATCAGTGCACTTGGCGATGAGGTTGTTTATAGACCGATAGCTACCGGTGGAGTGAATGCGTTGGATCGGAGTGACGCGATCCAATAGGTAAAAAGCAAACGATTTTAAATCAACGTGATGCTGTTCAACAAGTTTCGATCTGACAGAGTTGTAAAAACTATCAGTCGATTGGAAATGATGTGAACTTTTCAACAGTACCCGAACAGGACCGATATTCTTAATCGCCAGGGATATTTCACGCGTAGGTAAATTTGGGTTAAAACTTGAAAATTGGATTTTCAAGTATTCACCTTGTTCGAAGTTGAAACAGGTATATTCCGAACGAGCAAATTAAGACGAGTCCAATGATATCTGATTCGTCCAGCTCAGACAAGCAGGTAAGGAAATAAATCCAAAAGTATGAGAGCACAAAAATATGCGTCCGCACAACGCGTCAGAGAAACGAACCTTGCGGTAAGTGACTGACCTTATTGATTTTGGAGAGATTTTATAATCTTACTCCATACACATGTCATCCTATGGTTATTGTTAAACTTACTGCTTTTTCTACCATAAAACTTTCTGAGTTCTGAGTTCTGAAAACATGTGTTGGACACTAGCCATAGTGCGGAATTTGAGAATGTAGATGTACTGCGATGTAGCAATAAGCCTTTTAATGGACACATCCATATTAAAGCTTTCGAAATCACTCCGACTGGAACACACAAGATAAACGGGCTAAAAGCTCCCCAATATGGCACTCGACGCTGCGACGGACAAATGATATTTTTATAGGATTGCACGATTTGACATTATTATTATATAACCTAGTTTGGTTCGTGTACATTTTATCACAAGTGTAATTATGTACATGTTTAGAACGAGATGTGAATGGATCTTGACCGTATTCACGCCCTGTTGCGTGAATATGCCAATTGAGCTCGTCTTTCTTAGTACGACTTAACACCCTTAGGATTTCAATGGTCTGTTTGATGATTAGACCAATTAGATAACAGTGTTACTCATTCACGTTCGGTGTTCTGAACATAAGCTCGAGGTGACGAAATTTCTGCGTCAGAAGTGAAACATTGCCGAAAAACTAATGTAACCGTTTATAATCAAATTTATTTTCATAATGATCACTGTTCAATCAGTCCTGAGAACTTTCAACTTATTGTGAGCTTTGATTCTGTGGTTAAAAACGGAAGCAGTTGCTTTTGATTTCTCCGATAAATGATTGTTAAGCTTTGATATTCAGGCCCCGATTTATCTACATTCATTCCTCGCATCGTGAAAAGATCGTGGATAGAAAAGGTAAAAATAGATGGAGAGCTTCTAAAAGCTTATCTACAGAGTATGTTTAACCTACTACGACATCGCCGCTTACACTGGCTTGTTCATGATGGTCGTATTCCGAAATGTTGAACTCCATAGTGAGTTGAAATTAAGAAGTCACAATTGGTCGTGCTGGCATTAAAAATACAAATGAAAAAGAGATAAAAAATACTTAAAAAATTAACTCCACAAGTTAGAACGAGCTCGCTCTCGATCTCTGACGTTGGAGACATTGTTTGATGCGTCATCTCTAAGCTGGGGAAAAGCAGATATGACTATCGGCTGCTAAACTTAGGTTACGCCGTAAGTGTGAAACGGCCACCAATCAGCCGAGTACCGCTTAGTGACGTGAGTGCTGCGAGATAATTTGTTCCTCCCAAATCGGACTTTCAAGTTATCTGGAGCGCTGTGGAGCATTAAACAGGCACGCGCTTTTGTTGTTCATCCATGGAGGGCATCGACTTAGGTGGGCTAATAACATTTCTTAAACGTTGGGACAATTCACAGTAAAAATTTTAAGGTCTCTTAAACTGGAATCACATGTCATATGCGTATAGTATTGCTTTCTATTGTGCCCAATAGGTACTCCTGCTTTCAATTTTCGAAAAACAGAAAGCTCGTTACCGGATATACAATATGTTATGGATAAACAAAAAGAAACTTATGCTGTATAAACCAACATTATTTATGCGTTAAAATAGTGTCGAAATGATTTCCCAATGCACTTCAGGGTCAGAATTCTACAATAACTTCGCTTCCGAGTTCGCGCAATTTGAAGAGAACGCTAAACGATTAATGAAATAAATTTGTCGGTAGTAAGGGAGTATGCTTCTCATATACTACTCACAACAATTCAGTAGCTGCATTTCTATTCCCTGTTATCTTGAAGATCGATTCCGTGAACAAAAAATTGTCATTGTAAAAAATTTAACATTCATTGAAACGAAGGTAATCATATATTCTAATAAGTCATTATATATATTTTACCCATATTTTCATATGCACAGTGTTTTCAATCAAACCCGTTTTCATTGATTTATTCGATTATTTTGCTTCACAGATTGGCAGCAGAATACTGTTGTGTAGCATTGAACATCTAGAATTAGCCTGTGAGAGTTTTATTGTCATCTTAGTAAGCAGATGGAGGTATTGATGGATAACTTTTTAATAGAAACCTTTGATGGATTGTACCATAACGTCTTTACTATCTTGCAATGATTTCTGCAGCTTGTTGTTCTTTTGCAATCCAAGTATTTTGCCAATTAGCTCGAAGCGTTTCACTAAACTTACTTCGTTCTAAGAATGTGCTTCTTCACTTGTGATCCGTGAAATCTTATATTGGCGGCATAGTTTACCTTGATATGAAATTTAAGTCAACAATCAATTCTGTAATGAATCGGTTATAAAATTTAGATAAATTATGTCTGAATATGTCCTCCAAAACATTTTATTCAGTCTCAATTTATTCAATTTTCATTTGTTGTAATGTTTCAGTAACTCAAAATTTCGCCGTCTGACGACGACTGCCCGGGTCATTTTGACAAATAAAATTCTTCAGATCAACAGTGACTTCTCGTGTTGCCGTATATTCTCTTTGAGACATCACATTTATTTATATGTCCACTGTGCAAACACTTAATTCATCCTCAGGAATTCAATAAAAAGTTTATATAACATATAAATGATATTTAGCTGTTCGCTTCATATTCCAGATCATTCACTCAAACATTTTTTCAAATACCGTGAATCAGGAATTACACGTAGCCACTCAGCGGCACTACAAATTCCCCGATCCCGTACTAATTGTCGCGATATTTCTATTCGGTACGTGTCTGTTTCCTTTGGAATGCCCTACCCGAAGCAATTATCACCTCTCCCTGTATCAAAACATTCACTCGAACCTTGGACACTTATTCGTTACATAACGATTTGACGATGCCTGTGTATTGACTCAGGGTAAGCATATTACTTGACTCCAGGGACATCGTATAATTGTTTTTTATACCTCTTATTGAACGCATATTCACTATGATATGGTAATTGTGAAGCTATGTGCTTTTTGTGACCATAAATTCTTGACTCAACTGCAGACGACATTTTTTTGCCGTGCGAGTTTGTTTTACTTGGTACAATCTGCCAGATAATGTTGTAAACTCACCAAACCAGCAAACTTTCAAGAGAAGCCTTGATACCTTTTTGACTTCAAACCCGTGCATCGAAGAAAACTATACATCTTAACACCATGCACCTACATTTGTTATCCCACCAATCAAAAACAATTTCTGCCCTTTGGATATTTACTTGATTCTTGAACTGCTCAGTAAGCAATCTAATCCCATTTTTGCTTGTTATATTATTCGTTGTTTTCATATTATTCTGTGTTTTTTTGTAAAGCTATATGCTTTTTAGACCATTAAAATTGAATTGAATTGAATTGAATTGAATGCTCAGTGTAGTCGATTTACATGTTGATGACCGTTTGATGTACATTTATTTCATTTTATAAACACTGGTTTCATGTCCAAATCCCGAATAATTACCAATCATATTTGCGGAAATAAAGTAAAAGGAATTTATTGGAAAAAAACAACAAACAACCAAGTGTTTTCATTCGCTTTATCCGTTGACTTGTTCGAATAAATAAATTGAACCATGTTTACACGAATAAATATGAGATTAGGCATATCCGCGATGTAATAAAAAATCAAAAGAATAAAAATGAAGAGAAAGCCTTTCCGTTTTTCTCAGTCACAGCTACAAATTCCTGGGACCGAAGGACGTCCTGGAAAACACCTGACGTATCATCGCATACGACGAGGATACCAGAGAAGAATGAACCAACTTTGGCAGTGGTGGGCGCTCCTTTGAAGCTTTCCACCTACAGAAATTCTGGACACTTGATTGGCTTATCAGTCATTTACAGTCCTGTGCCAACTGAACTGAATTGAACTGATCGCTGTAAAATGTGTATCATCTTCTGCAGCATGCTGCACTGACCTATATTAATGAAAATTGAAATTCGCCTCATGAACACGCTTACTAGCAAATGGACTCTAATTGACTGACAATCACATATTTTGCAAGCACTGTGTGACGAAAAATCTCCAGGCTGAGCAACAGCAGGTGCAGTGACTCCTAGTTCATCACGGATGTTGCGTTTCAGAACCACCCGCAATTACCCAAAAGCCACGATAAAGAAATTTCATACTGTACTGTATTTACCACAGTATTTCAACACTAATTTGAGGCATTATAAACTATCTCTCAATCGTTTACACTATATAAACGTTTACCAGTATTTTACCTTTAAAATTATTTTAAAGTATTGTTCTGTACAGTAATAATTTCAGCATCATTAGTTGACATTGTTTTTATTTTAGGCATTTAATCAATATAATTTCCGCTGATGGTCTTCTGCAGAAAACCTGCGACAGAGCGAAAATTTGCAAATTATTTTTAAAATTAATATTTTTAGAAAACATGCGATAGACTGAAGCAGCGGAACTAAGATCAAAATCACGCTGTGCAAACACCGCCAACTAATAAGCACTACTAAGAGCTATGGAGGTATCAACTGTTACTTCTGAATTAAACTACATGGTAACAAAGTTGTTGCCAAGAATTAGATCTCTAATAAAACTGAAGAATGTATGCCTGAAGGAAAGACATCAAGAACATTATTTGGTGTCCCGTAAATTGATGAGCAACATGAATTTTATACAGATTAAGCTCATATTTCGAACGACGCTTGAATGGAATCTAAGATTTCAAAAAATTGATTTGGGTACATTAGATCTTGTCAATCTATTTCAAGTTATCATTGCAAGTTGTTTACAAATTTCAAAAACATTAATTAAGATTTTCGGGAACAGATACATCATTGATCATAAAATCATATTTTGTTGTACAATCGCTTACAATCTTCCCTTCTTGAGAACAAATCATTTATATAGTTTCATTTATGATGAGACTGATCATGGACCCAGAATTAGAATTATGTGAATCTATTTTTCGGAAAAAATTAATGAACAAACATAGATGTAATTATATAATTTTAATCAATAAAAGCTGCTATTATTTTGCTAGATGAAGTAAGTGACAACTAACATTGTTCCAGCTTTTACGTGCGACTGACGCCAACGGTGTTAATAGCTAATCACTTTTTAGTAGCATCTCTTTAAACGGCGTGACTCACAATCACTTACATGTGTTCACCTAAAAGGCTTGATACAAAAATTTGTATTTGAATTCATTTTCATTACCGAAGAATCACAAACATTTTACGTTGTTTGCACGCATCAGGTTAATACAGCAAAGGATGCCAACTTGATCAAATGCTTCAAAACAAGGGAAAATTGTAAGCAAAGAGTGTACTTTTGAGTCACTGATAGATAAGTTTGGCACTAACAACTTGATCAATAATCTGTGATCACACACATGTAGATAGTTCAAACTTATAGGCTTGAACAAAATCCGGATTTGCACCAATGTTATCAAACGCATACACACCGCAACCATGCGCGTGCTACATGTACTCATCCTATGCATAATATGCATTCTTCGAAACAGTAAAGAAATGAACTTTAAAGTTAATATATTCGACATTTATGTGTTATTTTAGGGCATGCGTATCACGATCTTACTTTACCTAATTGATAGATAGAAACATCATGAGACTGGTCATAGTGAGTGCGTGTGTGTGATGTAAATGTATGCAAATACGGATTTTTGTTTCAGACAATCTTTTTTAGACGAAGGGTTTGGGGTAACGTTTCATTTCTAACACAGAAGCTTTTCAGACCAAGGGTGATCTTCACGACAGGCAACATGACTAAGTAACAGTCAACCAACCATCACTGATTTCACTTTATTAATGAGCACATGTCAGTACGTCCACGATGTGTTGCGTTTCGTAGACATGACCAGGATCAGTGGACGATATGCCTACTATTGTGTATTCACATCAATCTAATACAAGTGAACACGGTCAAGGCCGTTAGACACTGCGGACCACATGCGTAAAAGTACATAACTAATGGGATTAAGGTAAGCTATATATTTGAAGCAAAACAAAAATATAGTAAACTAGTAGATATAAGGTGAATAAAAACTATTTGCCTTCGCTTGAGTGCCGAGCACCAGGTTGTGCAGATTTCTGCCTCATCCACTTCAATGAACACCAGCGACCTGCCTTGGCAATTTTGACCGCCTACGCATGTGAGCGCTCGCTATATGGTTTCATACCGCGTCGTAATATTTCCATATTTTCTCGATCTACGCTGTCTGCCGTATCTTAAACGTGCTCCGTCAAGGCAGAATCACGAATAAGGTATTGATATTTCCTCGCATCCCGAAGTTGTTTCTGGACACGCTTTTGGTTTTCTTTGATTCCAGTATGAATTTTCCTGGAGTTCGGCTCTATGTAAACAACCGAACAGCCTTCCAGTTGATTCTGTAGATACTGTTTATAACGCTAGATAAAAATGTCTTATACTCGAGGTGCATCAGAACCGAACGGATAGTTTTCCTTTTCTTATAAATTACGCGTATGGCCGCTTGTTTCAACATTCTACTTATCGCCTCATATGTGTCTTTTCATACGGTATACAAACTGTATCTCGCCAAATTTCCTCCGACTTTTCTGACGGGTATTTTACCTTCATCAATTAACGTTTGACAAAACGTTTTGCCTAATCGTGGTTCATATGAACCTTCGGACTCGATTCACAGTGCGCCTGTTTTGCACTCTGTCGTCGCTGCAGAGGTGTTCTATCTCATGGAAAATCGAACAAGCTATGTACCTCAAGACCTGTCTTGGATGAGCAGAATTGTATCCTAGCACAACATCTGTATCGATAGGTTTCCGAAAGACAGAATTGCTTATTTTTTATAAACAGACCAAAAATGGGAGAGTGCCTGTGCAAAAGATTCCATTTCATTTCCGTAATAAGTGGTTCTATTTCATTTGAATAGTCCAAGCACGCCTCTAACTGATCATTGTTGATGATAACAAATTTGTCATCAACATGACGCTACCATAATTTTGTCTTCAGTCTTTCATTGTTAAGAAATTTGTTCTCGAAACGCTCCATAAACATTTACACTGTAAAATAATCGGTATCGTAAGGAAATTCCAACTAAAATATTCGTCCAATCTGTCGCATGAACATAATGTTTAACTCAAATTACTTCTACATGTATGTATACTTTTATTGAATATTTGCATTTCTATGACACTTCTACTGCTCTCTCGTTTTACGCATGACTATACCTAGGATCGCTGCGGAAATGGAATTTGTGAATAATTGAAATGTATAATGCAAAGAAATTTGAGTGGAATCGGTTAGAGTAGTTTTTAGATCTTGAATTATGAATACACGATCGGTCCCAAACATATTCCAATCGATTGAAATGTATAACATTTTAATTCCCAAAATGTATGCAAATTGGTCACTAAAAGGTCATAAATCGTCACATCGACCTTCATGGGAATAACAATTGTCTGTTGCAAGCAGCGCGGCGTTATGCTAAGGGATCTGGTGGTAAAACCCCAGGATAATTCTCGCAAATAGATAAACACAGTCGCTAGCGCATCGAAAGTGTGTTTGACGCAAAGGAACAACCGGGCGAATGAAACCATTTTGGCCGCTCGATCGAAAGACTCGAAAATGATGTCGAAAATCCGAGTTAAATTAACTGAAGCGGATTTGTACAGCATTTGTAGGAAACACGCAGAGGTCTTAGCGATGGAAACGAAGCGAGTAGGAGAAAGACAAAACCGTAAGTTCAATAAGTTAATAAAGTTTTATAAGAAACGTTCATCAGATACATCAAATAAGTCATTATCTAGCAGACTGTGTTATGAATTTATCTAGTCGTCTACTTTTGCAAACTGAAGGGAGAATGGCTTAAATTTCTGCATAATTAAGGACTGAGGAACTTATCCCCTGTATTGAGGGATCGTTAAATGCACTTCCAAGATAACAGGCTGATGCGGTAAGAAATTATATCGCTGATGTCAGTAAAACCAGGAGCAAGGCGATGCAAACCTGATTCACACGAAAGACAAGCTCTTCTAAAGCTAAAGCAAGATACAAATATAGCAATTACTAAGGCTGATAAAGGTGAAGTAACTGTAATTTTGAACAAAAGCGATTACTTAGACAAGGTTTGGGTACACTTATACTAGAGACCTTATGAACGAAAACATAATAGCAAAATGAAAAATCTAATGAATAACTGAAAAATGGTAGTCTCAAGGTAATAACGTAACATTAAAGAGAGATTGAGAAAAGGCTTGTGGTATAATCTGTATCCCACATCTACTATCACTCATATATTTTACGGCCTGCCCATAATGCATAAAGAAGGCATTACTGTAAGACCTATCGTCGATGGAATCGGATCACCTGCGCGCCAGTTAGCTAGACATTTGGTTTATTTATTGAAACCTTTAGTCGGAAATACAGCTTCGTTCATCAAGAACGCATATAACATTGCTGCTCGCTCAAAGTCGGTAACAACTGAATACGATGAAATAATGGTTAGCTTTGAAGTGAGCGCTTTGATGGCCAACGGCGATACAACTAGTGCGTTACAACTAGCTAGACGGGCCTTGGAATCTGATGCCAGTTTGTCAGATCACACAAACTTGAGTGTCCAGCAAATATTAAACGGTGTATCGATTTGCTTAAGCAAGAACCACTTCGTATTTAATGAGCAATTATATAGTCAAAAATAGGGGTTGGCAATGGGTTCTTTGATATCTCCTGTACTTGCGAACATGTATATGGCGCATTTCGAGGAAACATTTGTTAACAATAAAAAAATGAAGACAGAATTATGGTAGCGTCATGTTGATGACAAATTTGTTATCATCAACAATGATCAGTTAGAGGCGTTATTGGACTATTCAAATTAAATAGAACCACTTATTACGGAAATGAAATGGAATCTTTTGCACAGGCACTCTCCTATTTTGGTCTGTTTATGAGGAAGCGTAGACGGGAAAATGAGCACTTCTGTCTATCGGAAACAGATAGATGTACTAGGATACAATTCCGCTCATCCAAGACAGGTCTTGAGGTACATAGCTTGTTCGATTTTCCATGAGATAGAACACCTCTGCAGCGACGACAGAGTGCAAAACAGGCGCACTGTGAATCGAGTCCGAAGGTTCATATGAACCACGATTAGGCAAAACGTTTTGTCAAACGTTAATTGATGAAGGTAAAATACCCGTCAGAAAAGTCGGAGGAAATTTGGCGAGATACAGTTTGTATACCGTATGAAAAGACACATATGAGGCGATAAGTAGAATGTTGAAACAAGCGGCCATACGCGTAATTTATAAGAAAAGGAAAACTATCCGTTCGGTTCTGATGCACCTCGAGTATAAGACATTTTTATCTAGCGTTATAAACAGTATCTACAGAATCAACTGGAAGGCTGTTCGGTTGTTTACATAGAGCCGAACTCCAGGAAAATTCATACTGGAATCAAAGAAAACCAAAAGCGTGTCCAGAAACAACTTCGGGATGCGAGGAAATATCAATACCTTATTCGTGATTCTGCCTTGACGGAGCACGTTTAAGATACGGCAGACAGCGTAGATCGAGAAAATATGGAAATATTACGACGCGGTATGAAACCATATAGCGAGCGCTCACATGCGTAGGCGGTCAAAATTGCCAAGGCAGGTCGCTGGTGTTCATTGAAGTGGATGAGGCAGAAATCTGCACAACCTGGTGCTCGGCACTCAAGCGAAGGCAAATAGTTTTTATTCACCTTATATCTACTAGTTTACTATATTTTTGTTTTGCTTCAAATATATAGCTTACCTTAGCCCCATTGTTGCTGGCCTCCTTAGGTCGATGTCGACCCTGGATGTACATCACAAACTCGGGAATATTCAAGTTTTGCAGCTTTTGGAATGACTAAACAGTCCGATTAGGTAGGAACAATCTCTCCCGCAGCGCTGGCAACGAAAGTCTGAGCTCGGTTGTTTTGCGTCAGTTGCACGACGGCGACGTGATTTGCGTTCAGCAGCCAAGAGCTTTATCTGCTCCTCCTCAGCTTGC